>CM059300.1:4137500-4267500 GCA_030340665.1 Neosalanx taihuensis
GAGAGAAAACTGGAATACTGAGGAAATACAAGTGAGGAGAAGAGGAGAGGAGAAAGTCTGAGAAGGTGGACAGAGAAGAATGAGGAGTGATGAAGGTTCTGGAGCCCGAGACCATTAGAGGACAGGCTTCCTGGCTCGTGGTCAAACCACCAAAGTGTGGTGAAATAAGGATGTGGTCCTGTCACACTGCTGTACACACACACACACACACATTTTTAGTGGTGTGATGAACTCCTTTCAAGGTCTGTTTTCCATAAGTGGAAGCAATCATCTTCTCAGTCTTCGCTCGCCAACTGTGGTAGAAACAGTCTTGAGCTTCTCTCTCCCTCTCCCTCCATCTCCATCTTGTCTCCTCTCCTCTCTCTCCCTCTCCCTCCATCTCCATCTTCATCTTGTCTCCTCTCTCTCCCTCCTCCTCTCCTCCATCCCCATCTTGTCTCCTCTCCTCTCTCTCCCTCCTCCTCTCCTCCATCCCCATCTTGTCTCCTCTCCTCTCTCTCCCTCCTCCTCTCCTCCATCCCCATCTTGTCTCCTATCCTCTCTCTCCCTCCTCCTCTCTGACACCATGAGGCCAGGGGGGATTTAGCCAGGGGGGGATTTCCATTGACATGACTGGCAACTAACATGATTTCTGCTCTTTAGGAAGGCTGCTGGACCTAATATCAGCCTAACGTATTTAAACATCAACTGCGAGTAAGGATATAAATGGTCATTTAGCAGACGCTTTTATCCATAGGGATGGGGAGATAGGATTGTGTGGTGATGTGGGAATGTGCACATTTGTTGAAGGAAGTTGGGTGAGGGTGGGGGTGGGGTTGGGGGTTGACCAGAGAGAGAATAGATTCAAGGTTCTTGGTGACAGTCTGAAGCTAGCTAGACTATTATGGGATGCCGGGCAGGGAGTTGGTGGAGTCGGTTAACCTCTCATGCTCCTGAAACGCGAGTGAGAACGTGACACAGCAGCTGCTTATTCTGTCGCTAACCAGCGTAATTCATTCAAGTCAAAGAGCTTTTCAAGGACTGTCTGAGGGTCGTTTGAATCAAGGCGCAGCGCGCCTACCCCGCCACAGACGCCGCTCAATCACTCTGGCACAATGAGAAATCAATGGGTGCCTTCCGAGCGTCTCCGCGGCGACGCTAAACCCTGAACCAAACACAACTCCAGGTCGTTTATAGTAGAGAATCACACCTTCAGACAACTGACCTTAAAGTTCCGGAATCGGAACATCCATCAAAGTTCCATCCTCCAGTTCTCTGTTCTACTTTATGACGTTATTCACATCCATTACTAGGCCTGTGGGGGTTGTTCTGTTGAAGAACAGGGTTTGCGAAACAGACAGAGAGATGGAGAAGGACGAAGAGAGGGATGGAGTAGAGACTGCAGCACTCTAACCACACCATACTAAAAGGGTCGCTTGTTTCCAAGGAACACCCTCTTCTTTAAAATGCCAGATTGGTGCAGTGTTTCAGTCAAGCTCCTTCATCAACATACACACACACACACACACACGCACACACTGGTCATTATCCAGTCTGATCATGTTATGGGGAGGGGCAGGAATACTAAGTAGCTGAAACAGAACAGAAAATATACAAACCCCCCTCGTACGGCTCTCTACATACATTTACACACTGCCATGTCATCAACAACAACCACAGTAACAGCAACAGTCATTTGCTGAAAGGACTAAGTGGGGAGTAGCCATTCAGGGTTTTGGGATCAGCCTCTTCCGGTGGTAGCATTCAGCCCAGTGCCTGCCTGCCTGCCTGTCTTCCTGCCTGTCTTCCTGCCTGCCTGCCCCCTGCCTGCCTGCCTGTCTTCCTGCCTGTCTTTCTGCCTGCCTGCCTGTCTTCCTGCCTGTCTTCCTGCCTGTCTTCCTGCCTGTCTTCCTGCCTGCCTGCCCCCTGCCTGCCTGCCTGTCTTCCTGCCTGTCTTTCTGCCTGCCTGCCTGTCTTCCTGCCTGTCTTCCTGCCTGCCTGCCCCCTGCCTGCCTGCCTGTCTTCCTGCCTGTCTTTCTGCCTGCCTGTCTTCCTGCCTGTCTTCCTGCCTGTCTTCCTGCCTGTCTTCCTGCCTGTCTTCCTGCCTGCCTGCCTGTCTTCCTGCCTGCCTGCCCCCTGCCTGCCTGCCTGCCTGTCTTCCTGCCTGTCTTCCTGCCTGCCTGCCCCCTGCCTGCCTGCCTGTCTTCCTGCCTGTCTTCCTGCCTGCCTGCCCCCTGCCTGCCTGCCTGTCTTCCTGCCTGCCTGCCCCCTGCCTGCCTGTCTTCCTGCCTGCCTGCCCCCTGCCTGCCTGTCTTCCTGCCTGCCTGCCTGTCTTCCTGCCTGTCTTTCTGCCTGCCTGCCTGTCTTCCTGCCTGTCTTCCTGCCTGCCTGCCCCCTGCCTGCCTGCCTGTCTTCCTGCCTGTCTTTCTGCCTGCCTGCCTGTCTTCCTGCCTGTCTTCCTGCCTGTCTTCCTGCCTGCCTGCCTGTCTTCCTGCCTGCCTGCCCCCTGCCTGCCTGCCTGCCTGCCTGTCTTCCTGCCTGTCTTCCTGCCTGCCTGCCCCCTGCCTGCCTGCCTGTCTTCCTGCCTGTCTTCCTGCCTGCCTGCCCCCTGCCTGCCTGCCTGTCTTCCTGCCTGTCTTCCTGCCTGCCTGCCCCCTGCCTGCCTGTCTTCCTGCCTGCCTGCCCCCTGCCTGCCTGTCTTCCTGCCTGCCTGCCCCCTGCCTGCCTGTCTTCCTGCCTGCCTGCCCCCTGCCTGCCTGTCTTCCTGCCTGCCTGCCCCCTGCCTGCCTGTCTTCCTGCCTGTCTTCCTGCCTGCCTGCCCCCTGCCTGCCTGCCTGCCTGTCTTCCTGCCTGTCTTCCTGCCTGCCTGCCCCCTGCCTGCCTGCCTGCCTGTCTTCCTGCCTGTCTTCCTGCCTGCCTGCCCCCTGCCTGCCTGCCTGTCTTCCTGCCTGTCTTCCTGCCTGCCTGCCCCTTGCCTGCCTGCCTGTCTTCCTGCCTGTCTTCCTGCCTGCCCCCTGCCTGCCTGCCTGTCTTCCTGCCCGCCAGCCCCCCTGCCTGCCTGTCTTCCTGCCTGCCTGCCTGCCTGTCTTCCTGCCCGCCTGCCTGCTTGCCCCAGCTGCCAGGCTCGCACCTTCCCTGGGTGGTGACTCAGCATGCTAATGACAGGGGAGCACCCACAAGGCCCAAACTGTTCCTCGCGCTGACTAGAGGGAGGCTAAACAACACCTGCGCTACCGATGCTAGCAGCTCGCATGGCAGTTCACAGCAGGGGGGGTTGGAGGTCTGGACCAGCAAGATGGACACCTGGTACAGCCACATAAACTGCAATAAAGCACGTCAAGGATATCTCCACCTCTTTTGTTTGGTAATAATTTTATTTATTTTTTTCAAAAGAAAGTTTTTCCTCTGATTTTTTTTTTAACCTGTACTGAGTTCACCTGCTCAACACGATCCTCCCGTTCCAAGAAATTCAACAACACCACTTCTGATGAGACCGGATGGAGGGGTGTGGGGGGGAGGGGGAGAGTATAAACGCAAAAAGTATCTTCCAGTGATCTACTGCAGGGCAGGGAGGGGGTGAGGGGGTGGGTGGCAAGACTGGACGGGCACCAGCGCAACCACAACCACACTCTCTCCTCGGAACATACCAGAAGGCTTTCCGGACGGTTGTTCAGCGCGAGACGAAGCACGTCAGGATCGTAAAAGCATCATTACATCATCATCGGCTGGTCAGACACAAAAGCTGCTTTTCCTGCAGAGCAGCGTGCGGGCCATGCTTGACATAGCAACAACATGGGTTCCCTCACATTTAGCTTGCAAAGTCTGACGCAAGAAGTTCGTTAGGCCCTTTTCCTTGCGGTCTGAGCACATCCAGAGACAAAACACAGCAGCCACACATACGACTGGGTAAAGAAAGTAGAAGCTATGAATCAGCGGGTTATTAACTGTTCCGGCTCATTATTTTTTAGAGTTATGGTTTCATACCCCTGTTCAGAAAGCGACACCAGCGCTGCTTGTCTAAACAAACCCGGAGTCGAGGTGTGATCGGCGCGGCTGGAAGACGGTACCGTGTTGTCTGGTCTTGCCCTGGTCCCCAGACCCTGGGAACTTTACCACCCCCTCCCCCACCACCCCCCTCCACCCCCACCACCCCCGCCTGCCAACAAGCTTATGATCATCCGTCAAAAGACAGTGCCGGTCGGGCACCAGCTCGAAATAGAAAGGCTATAAGCTCATCAGCCATAACAAGCAGCCAAAATTCGTGCAGAGACTCAATAATTCATTTAGACTCATTTATCACATTCTGAGGCTAAAATCGGACTCCGCTCGTTAAGGTCTTTGGAATTCTGAGGTGTGTGGAAGACTCTGCAGCATTGTCTACAGAGGAAACGCTGGTCTGGGAGATATTTCCATCACTAAACAACCAGTTTTCACACCGCACTGATAACAATCAAGTCACTGAATGGAATGCGGACGATCTTTCTTTTTTTTTGGGGGGGGGTGGAGGGGGGTGGGTGGATCCAGAGCCGACCAAACCTTGAGGACAGACGACACCAGCAGCAGAACCGCGGAAGTCGCCTTAAGGACCACATTTTCAGCAGAATTCCTTCATCAGTCTCTGCGGGGCCAAACCATACATTCACGCAGTACATTCATTCAGGGATGTTTATACAGTGACATTCCAGGGACAATCCTGGCCCTGTGCTCGTGTGACACACACACTCTCTCACTCACACGCACACACACACAGTCCTTGACATTTCAGAGTGTTGGGTTCATCTGAGATCCGAGGCGAGTTCGGCCCTGAACAGGCCCGATTCGAAAGTCTAGTCTTCTGGATACAAGAACACATTCATGGTTCAGGGAGACGAAACTCCAGTTGCCGAAAGCAGGTCTTGAACTCGGCATTTCATAGACCAGATCGTTAAACAATGAATAAGCTCCACTACTGTGCAAGTCAAGACAGTCTTCACCAAAGTCAATCCATCAGTGTTTAGAGTGAAATCTAGTAGGATACTGATTGATATCAATCAAACTAACCTACGGGAAACGTTACCGATTCCCACTTGAGGCTTTCCTCCATTTTGTTTTTGAGTTCTGCTTGACTTTTTGGGAGTTCTACAGAGAAACCAAATCATCTGGAACTGAGAAGTTCTTCCACAAAGGCCGTCCTATCTTGCTGTCATGGGTGTTTGCCAGGGCAGGTTATAAAGACCACCGCTTTGAGGAACACACCCTGGACTTTCCACAAACGCACTTCTGTGAAAGGCCAGTAAAAACGTCTCGTTTCCTAAATAAACCAGCTGTCTGAGCGAACTCAAGCGTGCAGGGAGAGAAAAGGACAAAGACCACAATAAAAACTCACGTGAAGAAAACGGGGACGAAAGCTGAGGAAAATAAACGCTTCTCCCCTCCACCTCCTTTCGGCGGCTTCCTCTGTTTACGGAAGACGACCGTGTGTCCACAGCTCAGCTGCGAGTGGAAAAAGACGCACCTTCACCCCCTCGAAACACACATCCAAGCTTCACTCTGTGTCAGTGACCCATCGTCCAGAAATGGGCATGACTCAAAGAGACACACAAGCCATCGGCCTACTTTTTTTTTTGCTGCTTCCTGTAATACCCCTCTCATGGGCCCAAGCAGCGCCATATGTAGCCAGGATTAAGCTTCCATGGTTGGGGGGGGGGGGGGGGGGGGTGCCCACACTTAGATGGCTGGATCTCTGAGTTACAAGTAATCTGTTTGCCTAGCGCTCTGTAAACCACTTAAGCACTCATGTCATGAAGTGTTATGGTTTAGGCTTCCATTAACCGGGGACCCCCAACAGGGTACCGGTTGCAGAACCTCCCAGGTTCCACTTCCCTCCGAGAGAGAGAACTTTGGCTCCGGAGTGACCTGCTAATGAGTTTAGAACGTGGCTTCTGAGGTGCTTTGTGAAGGATGCGATGGTGTGAAGCGCTGTGTGACTGGTGGCGGGTCGGGGGGTGGGGGTGGGGGTGGGGGGGGGGGGGGGTTCTAGGGTTACGGTGCTGTTTTGGAGCGGAAATGATGGATTTCGCAGTTGTGGGGAAGGGATTTTTAAAAAAGCGGTTGAACTCTGAACGCTTCATCCGTATAGCCTCGCGAGGACTGTGCTTTGTCCGTTTGGGTTGAGGAGGGAAACCGTCGATCCTTGCGTATTATCGACGCGGACGTTTTGGACAGACTGAGTTCGGAGCGCATTTAACGCGCCTTTCCGCACTTCAAACCCAGATGTCGATTGGCCGAAAGGGGGGGTACGACGTCTCACTGCACTCTCCTGAAGTTGGCCCTGCCTCCTTCCCCTGCACATCAGTCCCAGAGTCCCAGACCTGCATGCTCTCCATTAGCTTAAACCCACTGAACAGCTGCTGTGAGGCGACTGATGGCTGAACGGCCTGTTCTCGCTGCTTCACACAGCACTCACAGACAGGTGGAACTTTCATTCACACGCCAAGGACGAGCCATTCAAACAAAAAGCGATGGTTTGAAAAGGTTCCAGACGTGACAAGATTTATGCTCCAGTAAATCGCTCGGGGTGGGCCATGTGATTCGGGTAACGCTAAAACCTGATCTTCAAAAGTGAGCATATCTTGCCAAACATAATTAATTTTTAATATAAGGGTCGTAAAGTATCACAGGCAACATCTTCCTATGTTTATTTGCCTCGGGGGGGTTGGGAGGGGAGAGATGCAGAGGGATTTATTTTCCTCGAACAAAAATATGTTTTACATTGATCCCTTACTCTTCAGGCGATTGCAATCAACATTCTCCGGAGCAACAAAAACATGACGCCACGGAGATCCACCCCATATCCCCAACAGCTCGTTGTCCTGTCATCATGTCGTGACACTGTTCCGAGCTGAAGGCCAAGCTGCCCTGGGCCAAAGTCATGCTTCAGTGCTAAGCACAGTAGGACCATGTGGTCAAGGGCACAAACTCAAGATACAGAACCCATCATACAAGTTTATAATCCTGCACTGTACCCAGTTTGGAGCTTGGTGACATTGGAACAAATATCCGTAGGGCTTCTAAATGGAATTTAAAATGTATTTATTCCCCGAACTATGTGCTGACTGTGCTTCCAGTGAGCCTATTCTGTTGGATTGTGGTACAGTTGTGCGACCACAATAATCTGCTGTGTCTATACTCATAACACCACATCACTGTAGCAACTACATTCATATCCTGAGTTCCTCAAACATACATGCAAAGGCCTTTGAAAGACTTGTCAAAGCTTGAACGGGGTAATGTTGCTTTGCAGAAAAATCTCAAGATGACCGTATGCTCATCTCCTTGTCTGCATACATGAATAATAAGTATGTTAATGGTGGCAGTGGGTGGAGGCTTTGATTTCCTCTCATGTTCTGTTCCTTAAGGTGGTCTGTGACAGACGTAGCAACCGTGTCCGGCCTGTTAAGACACCTGCTGCCATTGTCTTCCAGAAGGATAACCTCCGCCCTGCTTCTGACAGAGAATAGCGGACATGAACACAATGAATCTGGGATAACTCTCTCCCCCCTGAGGAATGTTATCATGCAGATGTGAGAGGGCCAGCTGTTTGATGACATCGCATAATCTTACTTGGTCCGAGTTCTGTTTAGAATGTTTTTTTTGTGTGTGTGTTTTTTTTCTCCTTTCTTTACCAGGCAGTTAATTATTCTGAGGACAAGGTTCTGGGCCTTCGTTACTAGGAATGAAATGCAGACTAGCACGTTAGTTGCACATCCAAATATATGATCTCAATGCAACACATTCCATCATCCAAGTGCAGAGAACATCTCAGGCTAGTTTAATACATGAATAAAATCCTTCAGGTATCCTGAATATTGGAGGGGGGATCCTTCTGTGATTGATTGTTCTTGTCTGGCAAAGGATGAACACATTTTATTGCAAAAATGCACAATTCATGCCCACCTGGCACTGTAGACAGGCCAAGGCAAGGATTTCAGATAATATTTCATCCCCTGATCTGGATCTCATCTTCATGGATTCAACAATACTAAAACAGGTATTTCTGCTTCTCAGGTGTAACTATGAGGTCAGGCAGGCTTTGAAAATGTGCCTTGTCATCCGTGTCACCCGTGTCATAATCACATAGCCTTGGATAGAATGCAACAAAAGGTGCAAAGGTTTCACGTGCAGAAATGGCCATTATGACTGTTATCATTGTTCTTTTGTTTTTTTTTCATCCTGTCGATACTGCATCTTGCCTCTCCACTTCACTCATCTCTGGTCGTACCATCGTGAAGCAACCAGGGCTCGGGTGATTATTTCTGTGTGAGGAAGACATTCCACTGTAATGACAGAGGAAATCACTCCAGGGCCCATAAGGAGCGCAGGGAGGAACACCCTAAACTAAATCTGGGTCTCAATTAAGTCTGGTTGACCTAAAGAAGCTGTGATCTTAACACAACATCCGTGATGAAAAGACTGGGAACATGGCTGACTGGACATCAAAAAAAGACTTATTTTCTCTCCCTGAGGAAAAACAAGACAGAAGGCAGAGTGAAGTACTAGGAGGTTGTTTTTCGTTTTGGGTGAGAAGTTCTTTAAAAAACCCTGGTTTATTTTACATAATTTTCTTTCTTTTTAAAATCAAAGCACTGTGCATACATAATGAGTGTTTGATTCTGGCCCTGATTTCCATCACAAGAACATTTCATCGGGGGAACCGTCTATTCTCAATTTCCAGCCTCCTCCTCCTCCCCCGGATTCCCTCTGCAGGTCTGTACCATTCAGGCTTATGCGCGCTAACATCGCCTGCGTCAGCGTTTTTAACCCTGCGTATTAGATTATATCAAGATTAGATAATGACGCAACAATCTCAGAATCTCACACAATGGGACGGACAAAAATAAATCAAATAATCCCTGAAAGAAACATGACCTGAAACTGGATCAACTTTAGCGGTTCAACTAGGAAGTGTAAACACACATTTCCTTCGGAAAGAAAAGGAGGAGAACAGAGTGAATCATTTTATTTCTGAAACCCCAAAACACACCTGATAGTATTTTCAGCTTTAAGACAATCACCATGTATTTAAATCATTCTTATTACTGAGTAATAGCGTATTTATGATCAATTTGATACAGATAGACTGTTTATGTAGCCTATACCAACACACACACACACAGGTCTTATACTATAACCTTATAGTGGGATCATTCTATAACACATGACTGTGTCCTTGACGTGAATAATTGATAAGACATGCGCTGTCATCTAGGTTACCGTCATTTAAACTAAAGGCAGGGGCCTTCACACAGCTGGGAAGGTATGACTTATTCATGGTTCCGTTAAAGCATGCAACCAAACAGCTAAAGAATAGGGTTTGTTATTGTATTGTTACTGTAGGCTGAAGCCCTGCCACACTAATGCGACCTCTACCTCTGTGTGTTTGCCACACACGCGCACACACACACACACACAGAGAGAGAGAGAGAAAGAGAGAGAGAGAGAGAGAGAGAGAGAGAGAGACACACACCAAAGCTCCCGTCCATCTATTAACATAATATAAGTCGTTTGCAACATGTATTATTTATAAGCTTCGTGAACTGGCAGGTTCCAACTAAAGGCTGCTGATGGGACCCATGTGACCCCCCCCCCCCCCCCCCCCCCCCCCCCCCCATCCCAGGGGAGGGCAATTCCAGGTCCTGAGGGCTACTGTCCTGAAGGTTTTTGATGTTTCCCTGGTTTAGCACACCTGATTCTTATGAAGGGTCGTTATCAAGCTCTGTGGAAGCCTCACAACCTAACCCTAACCCAACCTAACCCTAACCCAACCTAACCCTGCATTAGAATCAGGTGTGCTGAAGTAGGTAAACCTCTAAAACCTTCAGGACAGCGGCCCTCATTGCCCACTCCTGCCCCATCCTGACACCGTTACGGATCCCTGTTGTCTGTGAGGACGCTGCAGTTCCATCCCTCTCCTCCGGGGCTCCTGCCTCAGGGCAGAGGCTCTCTTTCAACTTTTAACACTCCGTCTTTAGCTCGTAAGCTTAGTAGCTACGGGGCAAACGCGAGTAATGTTTCTAAAAAGGTCTAAAGTAGCATTTTTGCCATCAGTCCCGCACTCCCTCCCAACGTTTGAAGCTCTTTTTGAAACACTGGATGGTTGTTAGCCTCCTTCCTAGCAAACTAGCCGAGACTGCCATAATAGGCTCATTAGCAGACGGAACAAAAGAAGGGATATATTTAGTCGGATCCATTTAAACATACGACAGTGAAGATATTTTTTAGAAACATGAGGCCAGTCTGAAATGTGATTCACCCAACTCGACGTTGTGTTTGTAATGGGTAGCAACTCTCCCCTCCTCTTCGTGCTACTGCTAGCTGATGCTATCAACACTGCAACTTTCCTAGGCAGATCTAATGCAATCTGACTGTGGACTCGCATGAAATATTTCCAAGATTACTCATATTCGAGCATTCTGGCCCTGAAAAATAATTTTAAATGAACACAAACGCAAACATCCTTTACTGGCAGGCAAACGGTGGAAGTCCGCAAGCAACTTTTGTGGGTCTATAAACCGGGGAACGAACATAGTTAAGATAGACGATGTGCTTTCTTTTTTGGAACAGATACGATCCAAACAAAAACTATAAACTCGCTTTCATCTCACGACATGTTGACGCTACTTTAGTTGCATCTGTTTATTTCTAGAGTCTATCCGCTATCATTGATGAGAAGTTTGCGCCATATTGTAACACAGTGTCCAGGCACAGCAATAATGTTTCCAGCGACGTTGGAACAAAAGCAGCGGAATAGAAAGTGACAGCGACTTACTTTAGCGATGGCCTTTTTATATCGCATGACAGCTTGCTGAATGAGGGTATGCACTTTAATATTCCCATCTCCGCACGGTACAACTACCCTGGTCCTTCCAAAACACACAGTCACTTTCATGGTTTTTAGGATCCGATCTCCTCCACAGATTCGGAGTTAACCCAAGGAAGAAGGATCCCTTTGAATGACTTGTAGGAACATGAACAATGTTTTTCTTTGGTTCTTCAGCTCCGTGTCCTTAAAAAGATATCAGATCGTTCACCTTTCCTCCCGGGACGACATTGTTAGCTGTGTTTTGTGACCACCTGTTCAGTCCCTCTTCTGTTCGACGTTCCCTTCCCTTGGCTGGACGCGTGCATGGCCAGGAAAGGCGCGAGCTTATGGGAAAACGGTCTCCTCGCGGTGGTCAAGTGTGGAACTGCTCTGTGTGTGTTAGCGTATGCGACTCCACATGCGCCAGTGATGATGCAAGGTGGTAAATATTATTACTCAGGTGTCCAATGTCGTGTTCACTTCAGATAAAACAATGACACTGTGTTACTTGAGAGGTGTCCCTCTCTCTGATCTCTGTCGCAGGTGTCTGACTGAGAAAAGCTTCAGAAGACTCTGGGGAGCCACAAAGACCCAGTGCTGCTCAAGGCATTCACACACCCCATCCTGCTTTCCTGGCAATGCAAGTCCTTTTAGCCTACCGAACTTGTGTCTGTGTGTGTGCATGTTCGACCAACAGTCATCGAGAGGCAAGGAACGGGAGGAATGTGTAACCATTTGTCACGTACAGTAGTCTACATTAGTCTACTGTATGTGTAGTGTAGTGTTGTATAGTGTAGTCTACACTGTAGGTGTAGTCTGAACTGTGAGTAGGAAACAGCACAGCATCAAAAGTCTGGGTTCTAAGGAGAACCAGTGTGTGTTCCATCTCCCTGCCCGTCACATCAGCGTCAGGGCTGTTTCTTTGACCATGCACCTTTCACCCTGCATCTGCCCTGTGATGTCTCTGGATCTTTTGATGAACTGATTCCCTCCAAGCTAAAACTGAGAAGCTCCGATGAAAACCAGAGCCAGGCTCATGTGAGGAGCTGCAGGAACAGCTGCCGTCACCATGCAGCCAGCCGGTTCCTTCAAATGCCACGGGATGAGAACATCGTGGCGTGTGAGTAGACGTGTGTGTGTCATCGTGTGTGTGAGTATTGTGATTGTGTGTGCAGTGTGTGCCTGTGCGTTTGTAGTGTGTGTAGTATATGTGTGTGTCTTTACTAGAGGCTTTATTAGCCTCTTGATTGGACAGCAGGAGTGTAACAGCAGAACCCACGCAAGACTGAAGCAGAGAAGGAGAGCTGAGTCATGTGTTTTTACTCTGGTTTCCATGGCTACGTCAGTGTGAGTGTAACATATCCACCACATCCACACACAGCTGGCTGATGCACTCCCCAGCAGTTCATTTGGAGTAAAGGAGAGGAGAAACGACAAGAAGAGAGGAGAGGAGCGCAGAAATGAATATATTAGAGGAACACTTGGGGGGGGATAATTGCTGTCACAGAAGCAGATGTATCAACAAACTGTGAATAAAATGATATTTAGCGGCTCTTAGACCAGACCAAGCCACCAAGTGTTGGTCTGCATCGTAAAAGAAGGCTGTTATAATCATTTACACAAAGACACTGTCCATCTGGAACTGTTCTTTAGGACAGAGATAACCTTTTAGGGTTCAAAGTAGAACCTCATAGAGCTGAAATGGGTTATCTCTGCTTTTGCAGAGGGTTCTACGACTGTTACTAATGGTTACAGCACCCAAACATAACTTTTAGTTCATAATTTACCTTTCATTCCAAAAGCAGGAATTTATCAGAAGATAGAAATTGAGATCTGAAGTCAAATTTGAGCCAGGGTATCCCCCTTGTGACAAACTAAGGAACTACAAAGGTTACTAAAGGTGAGCTCATACAAAACTCCATAGATGGGGTTTGATGAGTGTCATAAGGAATGTTCAAGTAAATTCTAAAACGACATTCTAGAATTCTCATTAAAATTTGTGTCAAATCATTAGACTTCCTTTTGTGTTCGAACCAGAGGCAAAATATGTGGATTCCTTTATAATATATCCCTTTAATTGTGACCACAACAACAAGATACATCACTGGACCACATTACATCAGTTTATGTGTTTAATTGAGTGTTAAAGGATGACATCTCAATTATGAGGTAAGATTCTTTCTTGTGGGCATGTTCAAGCAAAGGTTCAGACATTCCAGAATCCTCCTAGTGCGATCCTCTGGATTCCAGAACTCAGAACTCTTGAGATGGTCTATGTGATCTGTGGAAGATCAGATCACCATGACGATAAAACCCTTTATCTTGACAGATGCAGAAAATATGTCAACACAGGATGCCACATTCTAACCTTCAAACATTTTGTCTGAAGAGCCTTAATCCTTCAGACTACATTTGTATTTTAAGGTCATCCATCTTTCGGTACTACATTTGTGACAGTTGAGATGTAACCAGGAGTGTGGGGTTGTTTTCAAATCTGGGTGAGACGTTTTTTAAATCCTATATGATGGAGATGTTTTCTTAATAAACAGACAGATATGTTTCTTGACATCCCACCCCTATGTAATGAAAGCCAAAAAAATGAAAATAACTGAATTCTACCAACCTGCAGTGTTATTTTCTGAAGGATGTGGAAGGATGAGAAATTATCCAGACGTGTCTGAACCCAAGTGTGTTAACTTGGAACACTGACATAGAGAACGTCACAGATCTGTGTTCCACTGTTCGAGGTCCATCAGCTAAAACTGCAGTCCATCATTGACCCTAATTCCCTCTTCAAAGGTTGTGTCCAGTAAGGGTCCAGTTCCCTCCTGCTGTCAGACCTTCGTGCCCTTTGGTGACCCCCTGCTGAGTTTGGAACCGGCCATCTGGACACCCCTTAGCAGTTCTACGGGACACACACACAGGGGCAGAGATGGGGGGGGGGGGGGGGGTAGAAGCCAAGTATTTCGTAGTGTCTGGTAATGCGGTCTGGAAGCCGAGGGGTTTACCGTCCAATCATACGCTTGTACGCACACATATAGACAAGCACACACGAAGAGTAGCCTCGCTCTTAACACGTATTCGTCTAGCAACAACGGTGCTTTATTAACATACATGGGGTATTAGTGCCACCTTGGCCCCAATGTGTGTGTGTGTGTGTGTTCAGTGTCTTCTAGGCAGCGCTACACACAGTAGTTCTTTGATATGAGCAGGTCTCGCTCTGAACAGCGTGACCTCACCTTGCACGCGGAAACAGATGGCGGCCCGCGAGCCAGAGTGGATCTCGCTCCCCGCAGAAAACGGCCTTTCTAATGTGTCCAGTTGGAAGCATTCAATCCTCTGGCCTTTGTTTCTCAAACTATTAACCTTTGATGAAGAGATACTTTAAGTAAATTGAATTACCTTCACTTTCGTAATGCATTTTTTTAAGTCAGACCGTTCAAAACAGCAGCATGGCTGTTTCATAGTAGCTTTTCGGCCCTGTGGATATCGCTAGACAAATTATTGGACAAAATAAACATACATATTTATTCTTGTGAATTTGCACTCGTAGGTCAGTCTAAGCAGATACAAATGTGTTGAACATCTGTGGTGTGAAATTGCGAGACCCTTCTGTCCAGTGTAGTGTCAGTGAACACCACTAGATGGCGCTTTCAGTTAGGAGTCCCGGGGGGTAACGGTTTATTAAATTCAGTTTGATCAAATATGTGGAATAGAAAATCCTAAATATGTAGGTCTACATAAATCATTTCAAATGTTAAGACAAGTATAATATGAGTATGAAAATAATCATTGCACATCATTTTTGAAAGAGCAAGGGGAACTCTTAATCATATGTCAATAGCTGTTAATATTGTAAAATAACTGGATAACACTGTAATATATTTTTTAATCAACATATCTACTTATTGTTTCTTATTTATTGAAATAGGCAACATGTTTTGGTGTTTTGGTAAACATTGTGGAGAGATTTCGTCTTAGCCTACGTCGTTTCATCTGCCTTTATGAGCATTAACTATCGAAACATATAACGTCATCAGGTTGATTCATGAAAAGTTTTAATTTTATGAGATGAAGGAGGATTTAACATCTTGTTTCTCCCTAAATCATAATCCTGCAGTGCTGGTAGCTGTAGTTCTCTGACTAATCCTCCACGCTCCGCCTCTCTGTAGTTCTCCCCCCTCCCCCGGTGTGGAGGGGAAGACGCCGCCTGCTTGGGGGACATTTTAGTCCCGCATCATCGCGACTGACGTGGGATCTACGTGGGCAAAGACACGCGCCATCCAGCCCTACTGTAATTAGTGACGATTCTGTCTACGTAAAACTCTGGTAAGTTATTGCATAGCTGTCGTGTTCGACAGAAGTCAGAATGCCTAGTGGTAGAAAGAGAGAGAGGGAGAGAGAGTGAACCAAGTTTATTTTTATTTTTTTTTAGCGCTATAAAAACTTTGACTCGGTGAAATCAGTCAAGTCGTTATATTGTATCTGATCCAGATCTTAGGGCCTTTCAGCTGCTCTGAGCTTCTTTTCCCTTCGCCACACCTGAAATGTGGACGGCAGCCCCCTTTTTTCTGACATTGGTGAAATTAAGAACCGTGCTCCAAGCATATTCCCATGTTACTAACTACATACAGCGAACTAAACTGGGCTTATTTCTGAAATGACAGTAATAATACGAGTCCACTTGATGATAATTAAACTTGTAAAGAAAGCCGCGCTGTAAAAGCTCCTTATGTTCCTGTACTCGACACTTAGCTCCGTGTTGTGCCGCCAAAATATAGTTTCGATATCTCAAAGCATTTGCTATCTAGTTAGGGTACTTATTTTAACTTATACATATATCGCACTTGTGTATTTGCGGTTAAACTGTTTATGAAGTGTTAACAAAGGCAACTATTGTGAGGAAATCTAGGAAACGTTCAGAAAGGCGCTACGTTTTGCTGTTTGAAATTGAGGAAATGGATTGTGTCACAGTGTGATGTTGTTATAAAATGGATACTTTATATCGTTACGTACTGTATCACAGACACACTTTTTGTTACCGGTCTATACTTTACAGCAGTGAATCAACTGCAGTCAAATTAATTAGTTAGATCCAGGTTATCTGACAAACTTAGAACAAGCAAACAAGGTGGTTAGTGGGAAAGTGACAGCTTTATGGACATCCATGCACTTTAAAGTTCAGTTTTATCTTATGTTTATGTTACATGAACATATTTTAGTAAAGTATATATATAAAGTAATCAGAGTTAACACCAACATCCTTAACCTTCAGTGTTTGCCTGCTGAAGTCAGTAACTCATTAACAGCTTATCTCCTGTTAACATGCTAACTGTCACACTCTTTCCTTCTGATAAAACACTTCATTTCAATGTGTCTCCATGACAACCCATCTGTTGATTCCACTCGATTCGTCAACTCTGGGACGATAACATCAAATTGACCAAGTGTACGTCATGATGTGACGTGTCAAACTAGTGTCGACCGGTACAACACATAGGTCTGTCTGTTCGGTCTGAGTGGTTTTAAACTGTTTGTATTCAAAGGATCACCTGGCAGTGTTGCTAATCAATGTCAGGGATGTTTCAATGGTGTGTTGACATTGGTAAGGACTTGCCCCTCCCCCATTTCCTGTCCTCCAATGTGCTGTTGAAAGAACTTCCTTCCTGTCTCCCAGCTGTCCAATGAGCATGGAGATGGTGTCTTCACGGCAGGATGGCAGCGTGAGCGATGACATGTCCGATGAGGAGGGGAGTCAGAGCGATACCAGCTCGACCACCCCCGCTCACTCTCAGGTACGAGCTCACGCACACACCAGAGGTACGAGCTCACGCACACACCTGAGGTACGAGCTCACGCACACACCTGAGGTACGAGCTCATGCACACCTGAGGTACGAGCTCACACACACACACACACACACACCTGAGGTACGAGCTCATGCACACACCTGAGGTACGAGCTCATGCACACCTGAGGTACGAGCTCATGCACACCTGAGGTACGAGCTCATGCACACCTGAGGTACGAGCTCACGCACACCTGAAGTACGAACTCACGCACACACCTGAGGTACGAGCTCACACACACACACCTGAGGTACGAGCTCACGCACACACACACCTGAGGTACAAGCTCATGCACACCTGAGGTACGAGCTCACACGCACACACCTGAGGTACGAGCTCATGCACACCTGAGGTATGAGCTCACGCACACACACACCTGAGGTACAAGCTCACACACACACACCTGAGGTACGAGCTCACACACACACACACCTGAGGTACGAGCTCACACACACACACCTGAGGTACAAGCTCACACACACACACACCTGAGGTTCGAGCTCACACACACACACACACACACACACGTGAGGTACAAGACCAAACACACAGAATGAGAGTTCTCTTCATTCCACCACTCATCGCCTGTTCTGCTTATCTCTCGTCAGCGTCACCATGGCGACCCTCGAGAGTTGACCGTTGCTGTGTTTCCCCAGGTGACGGTGAGCTCCGGGTCTCTGGGGGACCCCACTGGGGTCACCCTGGTGCAGCTGGCCGACGGGCAGACCATCCAGCTGCAGGGAGTCATCCAAGCCCCCCAGGCCTCCGTCATCCAGGCCCCCCAGGTCCAAACTGTCCTCAGATGTCGTCCACATGTTGTATTTGATGTGAAGGGCGGATCTCTGACTGTTGTTTGTGGTTGCAGACGTCCTCAGCGGGGGGTCTGGAAGATGGAGAGCCAGAAAGCATCGACACTCAGAAGAGGAGAGAGATCCTGTCCAGACGTCCGTCTTACCGGTACGGTTTACATTTACATTCATTCATTTAGCAGGCGCCTTTATCCAAAGTGACTTACAAGAGAGAGCTTTTACAAAGAGCATCAATCACTGAGCATAGCAACGGGATACACCCCAAACATAGCGGGCATATAGATGTAAGACCTCACTAAAAAAGGAACCAAGAGAGAATGAACAGAACTGTTATTCTTATCTCCATGTTCTATTTCAAGGAAAGGTTATGTGAGAATCGTATTTTTTTTTATTATAAAATAATAATCCTTCCTCAATTTTAGAAAAATCCTCAACGAGCTGTCTTCAGACTCTCCGGCGGTGGCCCGGATCGAGGAGGAGAAGGCCGAAGAAGAGGCAGCGGCGGTCAGCCTGGCGTCAGCCTCGGCCCCAGTCCCTACCTCCATCTACCAGACCAGCTCAGGACAATACAGTGAGTCAGAATCCCAATCAGAAACTGTATTATTCTCCATATAAAACTGCCGAAGAGTTTCCCCTCTGGGATTAATTAAGTACTCTAAATCTGAATTCTGAATCTGAATAATTTTACACATACACAGAATTTTGTGTGGAATCCTGATACTAAATTCCACGTGTGCACATTTAAATGGAGAATAAAACCAATTCTGAGTCTTGTCTCCACATCCTCTTCCACTACACGTCAAATCAACCTCCCCCCCCAGACCTAACCCTCCCCCTCCTGGGTACCTTTCCACAGTTGCCATCACCCAGGGAGGAGCCATCCAGCTGGCTAGCCCCGGCAGTTTCCAGGGGGGCCAGACTCTGACCATGTCCAGCTCAGCCACCCCCCAGCCTGGGGCCACCATCCTGCAGTACGCCACCCAGGCGGGAGACTCTCCACAGCAGTTCTACATGCAGGGGGGGCAGGTGGTGATCCAAGGTAGGCCATGCTGGCTTCTTAAAGGGACAGACCGCCCAAAAATGTTTGTGGAGTGTATATGTGGGATTTAGCTAAATGTTATGAAGTTTTGTTTTTACATTTAGTCATTTAGCTCTTATCCAGAGCAAGCAACTTACAGGAAGTACAGGGACATTCCCCCCTGAGGCAAGTAGGGTGAAGTGCCATACCCAGGGAGTCATGGTGCCACAGCCGGGGTTCGAACCGGAGACCCTCTGATTACTAGCCCAACGCCCTAACCCACTGCGCCACATGACACTCCCCCATGCTTTAGTTTTTTTCTTCCTCAGTTGAATAAACAGGTTTGTTTCTTAAGAAAAATAAGAGTGTTTCTTATAAGAGTGTTTCTTTAGAAACCATAATAAACTTAAGGGAACAGGACTGGCATGTTTTGGTGCTTGTTCTGGGCTTGGCAGTTTGGAACAGCACACCAGCACTGGAGATGCACCTGCCGCTAAACATGTTTGACACTCCAAACTCCGCCTGTCAGGAGGGGAATTCTTGAGGTTTAATCGAGATAATGTGATTGGTTACCGGGCTGACAGGAAGGAGCTCTGATCTTGGCTTAAATCTCCCGCTGCTCGTCCCTCGAAAGCATCACACTCAAGATCGACTTTGGATCTCGGCTTTTTTCCTCGGTTTTGTGGAATATACAATGTATTTTCACACACATGCACATTTTATAGACATGTCATTTATAGATACGTATCACATACTATACACATTTTATATGTTTAATTTATAGACATGTATGTTTTTCCTATTTTCATATGAAAAAGAAAGGATTCTGTCAGTGTCAAGTGATGTAAATGAAAAGCTGAAAACAGTTTTGTAATAGCACTTAAGTACCTATTGTAAGTGTAAGTATCCATAGTTAGCCTATTTCATAACAGCCTGTTTCCCAAAGTTTAGGATTAAAAGGCTTAATGACAGAAACAAAATCATGAAACCACACACACTCAGCTTAAGTCAGAGTGTGTATGTATGTGTGTGTGTGTGAGAGTGTGTGTGTTTTTGCACAATATCCTGTTTGTCGTGCGTCTCTCTAGTTGCGTCACAAGGTCTATTAATACACCTCCCTCTCTCCCTCCCTCTCTCTCTCTCTCCCCCCCTCCCCCTGTAGCTTTAGCGCAGCACTAAGTACAGAGGGAGAGAGGGAGGGAGGGAGCAGAAGGGGAGGAGCTTAGATCTTGTGTCCTACTGACTTCAACAGCCAGCCAGTGATGTCATTGTGATGTCAATGTCCTTAATTGTAATCTTGTGCAAAGTTGATGGGTGACCAGTCCACACACACACAGAGAGAGAGAGAGAGGGAGAGTCCAGGGTGATTCAGAACAGCAGGTTTGAGATCGTGAGAATATTCTGGCTCTGGAGAACTGGACAGTAATGGCTGTAACAGGGGACGAGACTGAATCGGGTAGGTTTGCGTGGCTCTCAGGGAGCTTCTCATTGGTCGAGTTTAGAGATTAGAAATGCTGTAACGCAGGAGAAGAAAGTTGTGTTGTGGGTGTTGCTTTGAGTCTGGAGAGCAGCAGGACATGTGTTGTGTTAGACTTCCTGCTGTGTTTCTGGAACATACCAGGTTTCTTAGTACATTTACATTTATTCCTTTATCAGAAGCTTTTATCCAAAGTTACTTTCAAGAGAGAGAGCTTAACAAAAGAATTGCACTTATTTAAAATGAGAACTCTTAGATGATGTAGTCCTTGGTGATTTTTGGTCAAATTTATCTCTGCTTTTTGAAGATTTAAGAATTGTACGTTATTTAAATATTTAAACTGAATGGCTGTGGGCACTGGAGTTAGTTAGTTAACAGATTTCAACCTGCAAAAAGTATGAAATAGATTTGTTATTTTCTTTTGATAAGGAATATCTAGACGCAAATGTTAATTGAACAAGATCAGTGTTTCATTAACTCGCTCAGTCATGTTCCTGTCTAGCTTTCTCAGTCTCTCTCACAATCTCTCTCTCTCTTTCCCTCCTTCTCTTTCACTTTTCCTTTATCTATCCTTTCCCTCTCTCCCTCTGTTTCTCTCTCTTGTCATTTCTCGGTCTCTTTCTCTCATTTTTTTGTTACATCCCTTTTTTCCTCACCTGCTGTTTCTCCCATTGTCCATATACTCTCTTGCTCTCTCTCTCTCCTACTCTCTCTCTCTCTCCTACTCTCTCTCTCTCTCTCTCTCTCGCTCTCTCGCTCTCTCTCTCTCTCTCTCTCGCTCTCTCTGTATATCTTTCTCTCCTTCTCTCTGAAATACCTCAGGGTCGTTCAGGAGTGGGGGAGGGGGAGGGCTGTTGTGTTCTGGCAACATTTGACGTCACCCTGGTTTCCTGGAACATGAACTGCGCGGGGAAATGAGAATGCAAAACCGAGGGAGCAAGACGTACTACTGACGTCAGCGTCGGGGAGGGGAGGGGAGGGGGGGGGTCACTGCGATCACTCACACACACACACACACATGCAGGCTCACATACGGAGACAGACAGAGCTCTCAGTGAATGAGTACACCAGCTTAGTCATCCAGAGAGGGAGAGGGGGGAGGGAGGGAGGGAGCTGAAGAGTGCAGTCAGTCAGCTATACAAGCTGCTACACGCCGTGGTCTGTGCTCACACACAACTCCTTCCAGTATATCATGTTAATATGATGTTAATACATAAGACCAGAAGATAAGATCATCACATCATGTGAATATGTCAAGTTAGTATATCCCGATAGTGTATAATTAATAATATGATAACAATGGTTGTGTTTGGGAAGTGTTTGAGGAGGGGGAAGAGGGTGTTCAGGGGAGGAGGGCTGCTGTGTAAGGGGAGGGGGTGGGGGGGGGGGGTGGGGGGGGGGTTGTTGTTTAAGGGGAGGGGTTATGTTTAAAGGTCTCTGATGAGATGGAAGATCTAACTCCACCCTCTGTCCTGGATGCTGTTTATAGTAGTTTTCTGCCTGGCAACTCGATCAGGCAAATGGTATCAAGCAATAGCGTTACCTGTAAGAGGCTGAGCCCCTCTGTCTTCCACCCTCACAGAGGCAAAGGGACCTTTTTAAAGAAAACCTAACAGGATTACGTAACATGTTGCTGTTCTGCGTACTGTCATTGTTGTTCCTCTTAATGAACCCGATCGGTGAAATTCATTTGAATCGAGTTACCGTTGTTACCGAGCGATTTGTTCTGTCAGATCCGGTCACGTCAAAGCCCATTGGCTAAGCCGTTGTTATTGGGAGGGGTCAGAGTGAAGGGCTTCATTCCTTTGGGGTTGACTTGATCGGTCTGTGTGCTTTAGAGAGCAGCCAGGCTGAGCAAACACTCTGGACTTCCTCATCTGGTAACTGCTGTACAGAAATGTTGCGTAACACCGCTGTACTTGTCTTGTTTTCAAGGCAGGTTCATCTGTTCCTCCTCAGTCAACCTGGACAGTTTTTGTTGTTGACGTTCTTAGTTGGATCAGTAGAAAGTGAACACCTGGTCTTATTTGAACCCTCTCTGCTCTGTAACATGTCTGTCTGTTGTATAACCCTCTATATCTGTCTGTTCCATAACCCTCTATGTCTGATCTATAACGCTGTACATCTGATCTATAATCAACATTGATTTGCATAGCTGTTTCTTTTACAAATCATGTCACAAAGGGCTTCACATATGCCCGTAGAACTGCCCCTCAACCAACCTAAACCTATAACTATAACTCTGTATATCTGAAAGATCTCTAACCCTGTATATCTTTGTGATCTTTAACTCTGTATATCTGATCTATAACTCTGTACATCTGAAAGATCTCTAACCCTGTATATATTTCTGATCTATAACTCTGTATATCTGGTCTCTAATCCATTGTGCCTCCTCCCTCCAGCTGCCACTGGAGACATGCCTGCCTACCAGCTGCGTTCCCCGTCCTCAGGGCTGCCTCAGGGGCTGGTGATGGCCTCGTCACCTGGCTCCCTCCACAGCCCCCCCGTACACACGGAGGAGGTCACCCGCAAGAGGGAGGTGCGCCTCATGAAGAACAGGTACAAACACACCTGTCTGAGATTGGGATTGTTATTGCGAGGTTTTCAAAGAGTGTGTTGGCCTAGTGAGGTGCGTTTTTACGCTCGTTGTTACGTGTTTGGCACCTCAAATTGGTGTTTTTCTGTTCTGTTGGTTTTTTTGGAAACTCTTAACCACAGTTTGTCAAGTTAATTATTATTTATAGGATTCCACCAGCGTCTATGTTAGTTTACACAGCATACACCAAGGCTTTAGCTCGGAGGCCTTACACTGTTTTTTACGACATTCAGTGAACTGTTAAACCAAGTCTGAAGACATTCTGTTCCCTGCGTCTTCATCACACGGATCTATGTTCTCACACTCTTTTTTTTTCTTTCTTCTCTCTCTCCGTTCTGTCTGTTCTCCAGGGAGGCTGCGAGAGAGTGCCGCCGGAAAAAGAAAGAGTACGTCAAGTGTCTGGAGAACCGTGTGGCGGTCTTAGAGAACCAGAACAAGACCCTTATTGAGGAACTCAAAGCACTAAAGGACATCTACTGCCATAAAACTGAATAACCAGCGTGTGAGTGCTCTCACTCTGAGGGAGGGAACAAGCACAAATGAGAGCAGATTACAGACTTCTGGATGGGGAGGAAGAAAAAAAAGAGTTCTTGATTAAATCAAAACAACGAAGAAAAAATTTGAATAATTTGAAACATACTCTGGGACATCTACTACTTTGAGCTGTGTGTGTGTGTGTGTGTTTGTTGACTCCCTGCTTGCTAGCTCAGGTCCTGGTTATGCAGGTGCTACAGTACGTCAGCTGTTGAGGTTGTGTGTTTCTGTAGGCTTGAGCTCGCCGGGCTAACAAGCCCTCAGAGCACCCCGTGCTCCTCGCTCGCCAGGGTTAGGGCGACGCCCCTTCTCCCCGCGCTCGTGTCCGTCGTCGGTCTCGCTGGGGGAAGTCGGCAAACCCTCAAGGGTGGAAGAGGAACAGGAAGTCCAGGTGCTTCCTGTTGGGGTTTCGCTCGTCACGGAGGTGGACATGCTGAGGACCGAGCCTTTCTCTTAGCAACGTTTGTTTTGTTTTTTTATTATCTTTTATTTTTTTTAAGCAGAAAGAAGCACGTAGAAACTCACCAGCAAGCCAAAGTAGAGTTGTTTTTCCGTTGAGTTCTCCTGTCATTAGTGTGTGATACATTCCTTGAAACCTGCAAGTCCTGCTTTAACACATAGCTTCATTCAGCTGGGCTACAGGTGTCTAAAAGGTGAATCCCCTCTTTCAGTTATTCAGTTGAAAACTGTCAACAAAAATCTTTTTTTTTTAAATACTTAACGGTCAGCAAACGTGGTCTGTAACCAACAGTTGTTTTTAACCTGTGGCCAAGCCAGTGTTTAGAGCAAAATGTTGCCCAGGAAAGTCAACCACAAGATCGAGAGTTGATGTGGAAAAAGATCCTTTGACATGTCTGGCTATGAGGAATGTGATCTGTTTGATTGTGAATGAATCTTGTAACATGTCTATCTCTTGTAACATGTATGTATCTTGTAACAGGACTGTACAGTGGTTGCAAGCGCAGGAAATATTAATGTTGGGTTATTTTGGGGGTCTTTTTGTATAGGAGTCATCTCGACAGCTGGTTAGGGTTAGAGAACTAGTTGGAAAATGTTCAGTTTAAAGTTGTTTTTTTCCCCAATGTTTTTTGACTATTATAATGATGCACTTGGAAAACTCTTTTCAGTCCATGTAAGTACATCAATTCGCGGTGTGTTATGTAGTTTGAATTTTCATATAAGTCTTTATAATGTCTGTGTACAGAATTGCTAGTGCGTGTTTGGCCAGTGGCCTTTGAATACAGGGGGATGTATATTTGAGTTAAATTCTTAACTTTTGACCAAAGTCAGATCTTATGGGGTTCTTGACTTCTAGGTTTGTTCGGAAGACGACAGCTCTCATTAGGGTTTTCTCTCTAAAAACAGCTCTTCTCTCCGTGTGTATTCCCCGCTGTGGTCGATTGAAATTTTACAAAATATTTTGTTTATCAAATAAAAAATGTATGGAATGGTATGTTATTTTGTTTGTCTTGAATTCTTTTTTTTTTACCAAACTATCATACCTCACATCACAAAAATGTTATACGCTGCAGATCCTTCTTTTTAAAATGACCCTTTCTATTTTTTTTTTTCATTAATTTGAATTATTATATACAATGATAATGACTTGTATTTCTTCAGATCCCCCTTGTGTGTGGCTGCAGACAGCAAATCTTCCAGCTGTGGGCCCATTATCTTATGAGACTTCCCATAGATCCCACACCTCAAAACAAAAAGATACATTACCTCTTATTTCCACATCGTGTGACATTACCATAACGGTGAACGATATTTGGTCTTCTACCATCTTTTTTGTGTGTGTTGCCTGGGGTGATACAACCCTCTCCCCCTTAATGATGCATCACGTCATTCAAATCCTCCTTGGTTTCCACAGATTGATGAGTGGAGCTGCTTATAGAAGCTGTATTTGTCTCCCTGGAGGCCCTGAGTTAAGGCTTTATAATGCAGAACATCTATAAGACTGAAGTGTTACCATGAGAAAGGTGTACGCTGTGGTAATTAGTGTCTGTGTGAATGTGTCTGAGTGCTATGTGGGGGTCGTCAGATGACTCAATGGTTAAGGCGTTGGCCTCATGATCGGAAGGTTGTGAGATCGAGCCCCGACTGTGGCTATATGATGTTGTGTCCTTGGGCAAGGCACTTCACCCTACTTGCCTCAAGGAAAATGTCCCTGTACTTACTGTAAGTCGCTTTGGATAAAAGCGTCTGCTAAATGTGGGGAAAAAGACTTTTGTCCTTGACAAATTGCAAGGCACACACACACAATTTTTTGTTCCATAATACCTTTTGGATCAGATTAGATTCAACTTTAATGTCATTACACAGGTACAAGTACAGGGTAACGAAATACAGTTAGCATCCAACCAGAAGTGCAAAACAGTTATTACAACAGAATATAAGTATACTCAGAATATACACAGTATGAACAGTATAATCAGAATATACAGGGTATGTACAGATTAAAGTGATTTGAGACAAATGTACAGCTGTATAGTACAAGATGCTACATTATTAAACAAATTACTGGGTTGCATGTATGTACAGTTGATGCAATGATGCAGGTGTGCAAAATGAACAGACAGTGCAGTAACAGATGTGCAGATGTGCAAAATGAACATATAGTGCAAATAGTTTTATAAGGTTGTGCTGGTGTCACTAATGTACACAGACTGGTATCTTTGCTGTGAATCGAGTCAGTGTTCTAGTCATGAATGGTTTGGAATGAAAGGTCCGGAACTCAGAACCAACATTTTGTTTTGACATCATCAATCACTATGACATTGGTGTCAAACTTGTGCCATTGAATGTCAAGAGGGTGCAGGTTTTCACCTAAAACCAAGCACTACTCTAGCTGATAGTACAGAAACTCGTCAGTGAAATGATCTGATGTAGTGGCTTGGTTGACACGAAAATCTGCACCATTTTGGCCCTCGATGGCACCAGTTGTTATTCTCTGTGGAAAGTCTAAACACAGGCCTTCAACCAACTGCCTCAAAGGCTTCTGTCACAATAGCTGGAGATTGTAAACATATAATCAGAAATGACTATGATGTCATGATTCTGATTCTGAAATCCATCTGATTATATTTTGACAGTGTAGAATTAAGATTCGATGAGAAGTCAGGAAAGAAAATAGTTTTAGGCTCTATGAACACACCCAAACTAGGAGGGGGAAGTAAAAAAAGCACTTGGGATTAGTGTGTGGTCTATATTTGATATTTAAGTACAGCATTGCAACATCTTCCAATGAACTTCATTCTGTGGTTCAAGTGGAAATTTCCACCGCAAATCAAGACGCCCCCTGGTGGTGAGCGAAACTAAAACACGTGGGAGTTTTAGCCTCACCCTTCCGTGTCAACTGAGCCATATTGACACCTAGTGGACAGGATAGAGTAGCGCACCTCAAAACACCTGGTTTCTTACACGCAGTAAAATATTAACAATGTAAATGAATTGAAACAGCGATTTGTCTTTTGTAACCTGGCATTAATTCCACATATGCACACGCTATGTTATTTGTATCTATCGGCTTTTTTATGATAAAGTATTTTGTTTCTGAATATTATGACCAAACGGTCAACACTTTGAAATACCCTGTTTCAATTAAAAGTAACGAATCTTTTGAAAAACGATAACGCTCTTTCAAATATTGATTAGGGTAAGCAAACGCATCAATACGCGATCTTATAACCTTTTCCGGGCGAAAAAAAACCTCGTATAATTTGTGCTTTTACGTCCACAGGATCCTCATCAAAAGGGCACGCCTGGCATGCTCACCAACCTTCTGGGACGAAGTTAGTCAGTTGCTATGGTTACATACATACCCAGAAAGTTACCTCCCTTTTTGGAACCGAACGTTGAGGTTATCCACGAACTTACCCTTAAACATACCCACGTATGTCACATAACCTGCTTTCTGGAATACCCCCCTGTACTGTCCGACACATTCAACCATATAATGTCTACGCATTCAACGCTCACTTCATCAGAACAAACGAGCTTTATAACCTTTCCGGCCACGTGACAGTATGTTACAAACGTTTTGTCACGTGATCTTGAACGAACCCCACGTGCAAAAGACACCGACATGTCGAGGTATATAACGATGCTGCAAAACCAAGAGTTTGAAATACCTGTGACCTTGGTTGAGATATTTGTGAGAGTTTGAGATAGATTTAATTGAGAAGTTAAAGAGTTAGTTAAGTGAAATCCTGTTTGTTTATTTGTCAGTTTATTTGTTTATTTGTGTTATATAACTCCATAGAAAAATGGTACCACTGAGATAAAAATGGAGATGGAAGTGACAAAACATTCACTCTGGGCCTCAAAAATCTCTCCCAATATAAATATAACTCTCGACAAATTAATACAGCCTCTTCATCTATAGGATTGTCAATAAAAGAACATTTAATTCCCTTTGCTGGCTCTCTTCGTAACAAACTTGCTCAATGAATGAGCAGTTTACACATTGCCTCGTCTTCAAAAAGGGAAGGAGACTGAAATAAACTCTAAGTTTACCGAAGAAAACCTGCTCCCGACCAGGTTAACTTACCCCCCTTTCTGAAACCGAAAAATGAGTTTCCCTCATTTCAGAGTTAATTTACTCAGAGTTTTCACTTAATCCGCTTTCTGAAACGAGCCCCAAAAGTTGAACTTTTTCTGCGACTGTTAACATCTTCCTCTGCCTTTTGGACCCGACCGCAGGTGCTTTTGTTGGTGCAGAACGTTTTGTAGACATTATTGGTTAAGAGAATTTGCTTGTACAAGAGACATTTACATGTATTTTATTTGGCTAGCTGTTTTGCACGTGTACAGTACATACAGTATTACAGTAAACCGCAACATTATTGACGCACAGGTAAAGAAGAAGCAGAGAGACTGTTCAGCCAATCAGAATGCAGAACACAATGCACAATAAAAAACGTGAAGTAGTGAAACCGTGAAAAGTGAACCGTGATATAGCGAGGGATTACTGTATCTGTTCATTTTGCACATCTGTTCATTGCATCATTTGCACTAACTGTACATACATGCAACTCTGTAATTTCAGTTTCATACTGTAGCATCTTGTACATTACAGCTGTACATTTGTCTCAAATCACTTCAATCTGTACATACCCTGTATATTCTGATTATACTGTTCATACTGTGTATATTCTGAGTATACTTATATTCTGTTGTAATAACTGTTTTGCACTTCTGGTTGGATGCCAATTGTATTTTGTTACCCTGTACTTGTACCTGTGTAATGACATTAAAATTGAATCTAATCTAATCTTATATTTGTACGAAAAAAAAAGGGGGGGGGGGGGGGTTCACATCAGCACATCCTGAGCATGTAGGTGTGAAAAGGTCTCGAGTTATAATATTCCTAATGTCAGTTGAAGCGCTCGACTTCAATAACTAACAATAAAACATTCAGAAATGGTTTTGTCAATATAACGCCATCATTTTGATAGAACGATTGATTGGAAAGGAAGTTACATTCAACATCACATTACATTAAACACAGCATTGAAAGAGAATGATAAATTGTCACACAGTTCCAATAGTCCTTTTTAGTGTCCAATGAGCAGTATTGTCTTTGTGAGATGTTTGTAAATCCATTAAATGTCTGTTTTGGGATAAGTCCTTTGTTCAGACCAAGGAACCAGTTATGCCAAAGCCTTTGAGGCCTGCTCAGCGCTGGATTCAGTCACTCACTGACATAGGGAATGGTCGTGTGTGGAGTCGACCCTGCTACACTAAACTGCCCTGCTTGGCTAAAGGTTTTCCCACAGAGGTCACAGCTATAACTTCTCTCTAGTGTGGATCTTGATGTGATCTCTTAAATTGGAAGCCCTGCTAAAGGTTTTACCACAGAGGTCACAGCTGTAGGGCTTCTCTCCAGTGTGGATCCTACTGTGAATGCTAAGATGACATGCCTGGCTAAAGGTTTTACCACAGATGTCACAGCTGTAGGGCTTCTCTCCAGTGTGGATCCTGCTGTGAAGACTAAGATGACCTGCCTGGCCAAAGGTTTTACCACAGAGGTCACAGCTGTAGGGCTTTTCTCCAGTGTGGATCCTGCTGTGAATTCTGAAAGTGGACAACTGTCTAAATGTTTTACCACAGAGGTAACAACTGTAGGGCTTCTCCCCAGTGTGGATCATGCTGTGAAGTCTAAGATTACGTGCCTGCTGAAAGGTTTTACCACAAATGTCACAGCTGTAGGGCTTCTCTCCAGTGTGGATCTTGCTGTGACTGCTAAACTGACTTGCGTGGCTAAAGGTTTTACCACAGAGGTCACAACTGTAGGGCTTCTCTCCAGTGTGGATCCTGCTATGATTTCTGAAATGGTCAGCCCGGCTAAAGGTTTTACCACAGAGGTCACAGCTGTAGGGCTTCTCTCCAGTGTGAATACTGCTGTGATTTCTTAAAGTGGACAACTGGCTAAATATTTTACCACAGAGGTCACAGCTGTAGGGCTTCTCTCCAGTGTGGATCCTGCTGTGAAGGGTAAGACTATGAGCGCGGCTAAAGGTTTTACCACAGAGGTCACAGCTGTAAGGCTTCTTTCCAGTGTGGATCCTGCTGTGAAGGCTAAGACCAACAGCCTGGCTAAAGGTTTTACCACAGAGGTCACAGCTGTAAGGCTTCTTTCCAGTGTGAATCCTACTGTGCTTTTTGAAATCGGAAGCATGGCTAAAGGTTTTACCACAGAGGTCACAGCTGTAGGGCTTCTCTCCAGCGTGGATCCTGCTGTGAACTCTAAGATAACTTGCGTGGCTAAAGGTTTTACCACAGTGGTCACAGCTGTAGGGCTTCTCTCCAGTGTGGATCCTGCTGTGACGGCTAAGACCATTAGCCCGGCTAAAGGTTTTACCACAGATGTTACAGCTGTAGGGCTTCTCACCAGTGTGGATCCTGCTGTGAACGTTAAGCTCATTAGCCCGGCAAAATGTTTTACCACAGAGGTCACAACTGTAGGGCTTCTCTCCAGTGTGGATCCTGCTGTGAAGGCTAAGATGACTTGCGTGGTTAAAGGTTTTACCACAGCGGTTACAGCTGTAGGGCTTCTCTCCAGTGTGGATCCTGCTGTGACTGCTAAGATTACCTGCCTGGCTAAAGGTTTTACCACAGAGGTCACAGCTGTAGGGCTTCTCTCCAGTGTGGGTCCTACTGTGTCTTTTGAAATCTGAAGCATTCCTAAAGGTTTTACCACAGAGTTCACAGCTGTAGGGCTTCTCTCCAGTGTGGATCCTGCGGTGAAGTCTAAGATAACCTGCCTGGCTAAAGGTTTTACCACAGAGGTCACAGCTGTAGGGCTTCTCTCCAGTGTGGATCCTGCTGTGACTGCTAAGCTGACTTGCCTGGCTAAAGGTTTTACCACAGAGGTCACAGCTGTAGGGCTTTTCTCCAGTGTGGATCCTGCTGTGAATTCTGAAAGTGGACAACTCTCTAAATGTTTTACCACAGAGGTCACAGCTGTAGGGCTTCTCTCCAGTGTGGATCTTCATGTGCTTCTTGAGGCTCCGAGATGAGGAAAGGCTCTTCCCACAGGTGTCACACTGATGTGTCTCCATAACTCAGTTCTCTCTTGGCTCTGTGGTCTGTCAGGATCCTGTCTTGTCTAGTCTCTGGAAGCTTGTTTCTCTCTGGTTGAGTCTCTCTGCTTTTCTCTGAAAGAAGTCTCCCTCTGTCTAGACTCTGCAGAATCAGGTATGACTGGCCAACAGGGTATCTGGAGAAAACAGTTACAAGTTAGTGAAAGTTCAACTTTAACATGTAAAGGAAACATGTTGTTTGTGCATGTACATTTACATTCATTCATTTTGCAGACGCTTTTATCCAAAGCGACTTACAAGAGAGCTTTACAAAAGACGGCCCATATTTGGTAAATTAATGGTGCAATTTAAAATGTTAAATACCAAATATGAGTTCTCAGTTTATTTTCTCTGATTGAGAATGACTCCTGGATGTGAGTGGAAACGTCTTGATTTGGAAAACATTGTACAGATGACAACAACTGAAACCATTCCTACAATGGAACACCAGCTAATGCTATTAAAACATGTATGTTCTATCATCGTGCAAACAACTCGTTTGTCCTCCATACTATTACTAAAGGCTTTATTAAAGACAGAAACATGAGCATTTTTATTTTGCAGCAGCATGGGGTAGCCACACCAAATCAGCGCGTTCACACTGCGCACACGGATTGCCAGCCCACAGCAGTTACCAACAGTTCTACTGTCTATTATTAAACTCCTTTTCTGTGATAGCATAGTGGAAGAGATTGTTCTTAACAAAAGTATAGCAACACGTAGTTTACAATGAATTTTTAATATCAACTTTAACTTCAATAACAGTTACCAGACTAAATGCTTTGGATAAAAGCGCCTGATGTAAATCAAATATAAATCAACTGGTTCTCATCTTCGACACAGATTGCAGCCCAACACTAGAAAACTAGCTTCAGGAGCACCATTGAATGAGATACATTTAGCATTCAGCTCTGAGCCCAAAATTAACAACGCCAAATATACAGTGTTCTTCTTAAATTATACATACCAACTTGCGCTGCTCGATACTGCTGTTCATGTCCGACACATTCAACACTCACTTCTTCAGAACAACGAACCAGTTTTAAAAACACTTCTTCTCCCTTTTGTTTTACGGCGGTTGGCAACCAACTAAAGGAACATTACCGCCACCTACTGTTCCGGAGTATGAATCAGACTCAAGACTTACAATCTACTGTGCTTTAATAAAAATAAAATAAAAAATAACCCCACAACCTGGCACCGAACCAACCAAACTACATACTGTTGATTTTACTCTGTAATAAACACCAGTGTATTTTAAGAATCCCACAACTGCTCCTGCTTGAGCTTTGCCCCTGCAACTCAAAACACTCTTTATAGTGAACTCTCCTACCCCCAGTTCCTTAAGCCTCTCTTTCAAGGTGGCCCTTTCCACATCATAGCCCCTACACCTCAGCAGCACATGCTACACTGTCTCCTCCTCCTCACACACATCACACCTCCCTGTCCCATGCTTCCCTATCAGCACTGTCTTGTTTAAAGCACAGTGTACAGTCCGGAGTCGCGACAAAAGGACTTCTTCCCTCCTATGCCTCCCCCGCACACTGCATCCTCCTGTCACCTCTTTTGAAATTGAATGAAGATGCCTTCCTTTAGACTCGTCATCCCACTGCCTCTGCCATTCCTTAATCATTTTCTGCCAAATCAAACTCTTAGCTTCGCACTTGCTGCTTTTAATGTTCATCTCGATGTTCCTTTTATTTAACGCTTCTTTTGCCAGTCTGTCCACTTTTCTGTTCCTACCAATACCAACATGGGCTGGTACCCAAATAAATCGCACTTGACTTCCACACTGACACAACCTAGTCACAATATTTTGTGTGTGAATTTTACAAACATAGATTTATTCAAGCAAATGTAATGATGATGAACAAATACCAGAATTTATGTAGGTTAGTTGGATAATGATACAGTGATTTTGTACCGAATATGGGAAAGACAGGAACAGATATTATATTCTGAAATAGTAAGGCACTTAGAAATATCATGTTTACAATTACTTGTTAATCCAAGTGCAGAAACTAGCTAGTGCTGTTGCTTTATTGTTCGCATCCCTTAGGTAGACTACTGTCATAGCTCTTCCCTTGGCACTTAGTGTTTCTCACAATGTATGTTTCATAATCTATAAGCCTGCTATGTTTGGGATCTATCACATTGCTATGGTGAGTGAACAATGCTCTTTTGTAAAGATCTCTCACTTTGGATAAAAGCATCTGCTAAATGAATACATGTAAAAAGCAATACTTGTACAATCAGAATCAGAATCAGAATGGGGTTTTATTCGCTATGCAAGATTAACAAACATAGAATTCACTTTGGCAGGAATGAGCAAACATAGAACATATATGTGGCATACTAATAAAATAAAAATAAAAATGAATGCAATGTAAAATACACTACAGATATGGATACAAATAATACAAGTGATGCAATAGTACAAATGATACAGGCAACGTGGAAGTACAAATAACATAGGTACAGAGTGGAATGGGTATATATAGTACGTGGGGGGGAGGGGGGGTGTATATACACAGTAGTGTAAACAGTGGTGCAGAATTCACAGTAGTAAGTTGTTAGGGGTTGAAAAGGTCTCGAGTTATAATATTCCTAATGTCAGTTGAAGCGCTTGACTTCAATAACTAACAATAAAACATTCAGAAATGGTTTTGTCAATATAACGCCATCATTTTGATAGAACGATTGATTGGAAAGGAAGTTACATTAAACATCACATTACATTAAACACTGCATTGAAAGTGAATTATAAATTGTCACACAGTTCCAACAGTCCTTTTTAGTGTCCAATGAGCAGTATTGTCTTTGTGAGATGTTCGTAAATCCATTAAATGTCTGTTTTGGGATAAGTCCTTTGTTCAGACCGAGGAACTAGTTATGCCAAAGCCTTTGAGGCCTGCTCAGCGCTGGATTGTCAGTCTCTCACTGACATAGGGAATGGTCCTGTGTGGAGTCGACCCTGCTACACTAAACTGCCCTGCTTGGCTAAAGGTTTTCCCACAGAGGTCACAGTTGTAACTTCTCCCCAGGGTGGATCTTGATGTGATCTCTTAAATTGGAAGCCTTGCTAAAGGATTTACCACAGAGGTCAGCTGTAACTTCTCTCTAGTGTGGATCTTGATGTGATTTTTGAGAGTGGACAACTGTCTAAATGTTTTACCACAGAGGTCACAGCTGTAGGGCTTCTCTCCAGTGTGAATACTGCTGTGATTTCTGAAAGTGGACAACTGTCTAAATGTTTTACCACAGAGGTAACAACTGTAGGGCTTCTCCCCAGTGTGGATTGTGCTGTGAAGTCTAAGATTATGTGCCTGCTGAAAGGTTTTACCACAAATGTCACAGCTGTAGGGCTTCTCTCCAGTGTGAATCTTGCTGTGACTACTAAACTGACTTGCGCGGCTAAAGGTTTTACCACAGATGTCACAGCTGTAGGGCTTCTCTCCAGTGTGGATCCTGCTGTGAACTCTAAGATGACATGCCTGGCTAAAGGTTTTACCACAGAGGTCACAGCTGTAGGGCTTTTCTCCAGTGTGGATCCTGCTGTGACTTCTCAAAGTGGACAACTGTCTAAAAGTTTTACCACAGAGGTAACAACTGTAGGGCTTCTCTCCAGTGTGGATCGTGCTGTGAAGTCTAAGATTACGTTCCTGCTGAAAGGTTTTACCACAAATGTCACAGCTGTAGGGCTTCTCTCCAGTGTGAATCTTGCTGTGACTGCTCAACTGACTTGTGTGGCTAAAGGTTTTACCACAGAGGTCACAGCTGTAGGGCTTCTCTCCAGTGTGGATCCTGCTGTGAACTCTAAGATGACATGCCTGGCTAAAGGTTTTACCACAGAGGTCACAGCTGTAGGGCTTTTCTCCAGTGTGGATCCTGCTGTGAATTCTGAAAGTGGACAACTCTCTAAATGTTTTACCACAGAGGTCACAGCTGTAGGGCTTCTCTCCAGTGTGGATCCTACTGTGAATGCTAAGACTACCTGCCTGGGTAAATGTTTTACCACAGAGGTCACAGCTGTAGGGCTTCTCTCCAGTGTGGATCCTGCTGTGAAGGCTAAGACTATCAGCCCTGCTAAAGGTTTTACCACAGAGGTCACAACTGTAGGGCTTCTCCCCAGTGTGGATCCTGCTGTGAAGGCTAAGAATATCAGCCCTGCTAAAGGTTTTACCACAGAGGTCACAGCTGTAGGGTTTCACTCCAGTGTGGATCCTAGTGTGAATGCTAAGATGACCTGCCCGGCTAAAGGTTTTACCACAGAGGTCACAGCTGTAGGGCTTCTCTTCAGTGTGGATCTTCTTGTGCTTCTTGAGGCTCCCACTCTGATGCGTCTCCATAATTCAGGTCTCTCTTTGCTCTGTCTGCTCTGTCAGGATCCTGTCTGTTGTCTAGTCTCTGGAAGCTTGTTTCTCTCTGAAGTCTCCCTCTGTCTAGACTCTGCAGAATCAAGTATGACTGGTCAACAGGGGAGCTGGAGAAAACAGTTACAAATTAGCGAAAGTTCAACCATAACATGAAAAGGAAACATGTTGTTTGTGCATGTACATTTATTCATTCTTACAAGAGAGAGCTTTACAAAAGAGCTTCAGTCACTGAGCATAGCAACTTGATAGACCCCAACATTGCAGGCGTCTAGATTACAAAACATACATCATGAGAACCAATAAGTGCCAAGGGAAGAACTATAAGAGCATTCAGCTGAACATTTTACAAGGTTTAAGGTGAGCCTCGCTAGACAGTAGTCTACCTGTGACGCCAGTAATAACGCAATAACAACACAAATAACGTGATAACAACAAAACATGTAATCAAAGAGAAGACACCCTGGTTCACCCCCTGCCAGCTCCCCTAATTTATTTACAGGACTGTTGAAAGGCGCATATTTCAGAAAAATAATGGTGCAATTTAAAATGTTAAATAAAAAATATAAGTTCTCAGACCATTTTCTCTGATTGAGAATGACTCCTGCATGTGAGTCGAAACGTCTGGATTTGACTCCAACAACTCGTTTGTCCTCCATACTAATACTAAAGGCTTTATTAGAGACAGAAACATGAGCATTCTTATGTTGCATCAGCATAAGACCACCAAATCAGCGCGTTCACACTGCGCACACGGATTGCCAGCCCACAGCAGTTACCAACAGTTCTACTGTCTATTATTAAACTCCTTTTCTGTGAAAGCAGAGTGGAAGAGATTGTTCTTAACAAAAGTATAGCAACACGTAGTTCACGATGAATTTTTTATATCAACTTTAACTTCAATAACAGTTACCAGACTAAATGCTTTGGATAAAAGCGCCTGATGTAAATCAAATATAAATCAACTGGTTCTCATCTTCGACACAGATTGCAGCCCAACACTAGAAAACTAGCTTCAGGAGCAACATTAAATAAGATACATTTAGCATGAGCCCAAAATTAACTTATTCGACGCCAAATATACAGTGTTCTTCTTGAGTTATACATACCAACTTGTGCTGCTTGATACTGCTGTTCATGTCCGACACATTCAACACTCACTTCTTCAAAACACCGAACCAGTTAAAAAAAAAAATACTTCTTCTTCATTTTGTTTTACGGCGGTTGGCAACCAACTGAAAAAGCATTACCGCCACCTACTGTTCCGGAGTAAGAATCAGACTCAAGATTTACAATCTACTGTGCTTTAATTAAAAACAACATCAAAAAACAACAAAAAACCCACAACCTGAAACCGAACCAACCAAACTACATACTCTATACTCCCCAGTATACATACTACATACTAATAAACACCAGTGTATTTTAAGAATCCCACAACTGCTCCTGCTTGAGCTTTGCCCCTGCAACCCAAAACACTCTTTATAGTGAACTCTCCTAGCCCCAGTTCCTTAAGCCTCTCTTTCAAGGTGGCCCTTTCCACACCATAGCCCTTACACCTCAGCAGCACATGCTCCACTGTCTCCTCCTCCTCGTCACACACATCACACCTCCCTGTCCCATGCTTCCCTATCATATGCAGTGTCATGTTTAATGCACAGTGTCCAATCAAAGCATCTGAGGTCCTTCTATTTATGCCCATATTCATTGCAGGGACAGCTACCCCAAAGCCTGTCACACCTGATTCCGTTTTTTTTGCTCCATCAGTGAATATGTGGTGACATCAGAATACTCTTGCTGAACATGGAAATGAAATGCTGCCACGAGATCTACTTTCCCTTTTCTCTCTCTCTTTAGGGCCAGCAGGTACCAGTCAATATCTGGTGACACAACTGACCAGGGAGGTACTGCGGGGAACACAATAGCAGGACAGAATCGCAGGTCAAACACTTGAACATCTTTAGCTAACTGGTTTCCCACCTTACCAAAGTGCCCCATACTACTTTACACATAGCAATCTAGCAGAATTTCCTTGCTAAGATCTTTAAAAACTCTTCCGCCCACGTGACAATATATTGCCAAACGTTTTGTCATGTGATCTTCAACGAACCCCACTTGCAAATGTAAATACAGAGAATGTGCAGCTATAGCCATCAACAATGGATGAAGATCATCAGTGTGCATTGGACCTCAGACCTTCATTTAATAACAATAATAAGATTCCTCAACATCACCACAAACATCTAGACGTTAGTCCACAAAATAAGTTCTTGCATTTGTGACTGTGTGAATATTGCAGTGAAGGCTAATGTAACTGGTTAGCCTCCAAACTTGCTACTAATGTTAATGAGGTGATCTCCTATCTTGTAGAATATCTAATAGAGCACCACCTCAATATTTTAGATTAGATTAGATTAGATTCAACTTTATTGTCATTACACAGGTAATGTGTAAAGTCCAGGGCAACGAAATACAGTTAGCATCCAACCAGAAGTGCAAAACAGTTATTAACAACAGAATATAATAAATATGGATATACTCAGAATATACATATTATAAACAGTATAGTCAGAATATACAGGGTATGTACAGATTCAATCAGGGTATGTACAGTGCAGTCCAGAAGTCTTTGTAATATTTGGGAAGAAACTGAGCAAACCATATGGGTTCATAAACGGATAATATTTTGTGTGTGAATTTTACAAACATAGATTTATTCAAGCAAATGTAATGATGATGAACAAATACCAGAATTTATGTAGGTTAGTTGGATAATGATACAGTGATTTTTGTGGGGCCAGCTAGTCGCAGGGCTATCACACAAACATTGACAGACAACATACGGACAACCATTCACTCAGTCATACACTAGGGACAATTTTTCCACAATGTCTAATTAACCTACCACATACATATCTTTGGACGGTGGTAGGAAGCCGGAGTGCCCGGAGAGAACCCACGGTAACACAGGGAGGACATGCAGACTCCAGGAACAGATATGACTAATTATATTATATTCTGAAATAGTAAGGCACTTAGAAATATCATGTTAGTTGAGTTTACAATTACTTGTTAATCCAAGTGCAGAAACTAGCTAGTGCTGTTGCTTTATTGTTTGCATCCCTTAGGTAGACTACTGTCATAGCTCTTAGTGCTAGTGCTGTCCTTGGCACTTAGTGTTTCTCACAATGTATGTTTCATAATCTATAAGCCTGCTATGTTTGGGATCTATCACATTGCTATGGTGAGTGAAGAAAGAGAGAGCAAAGCTCTCTCACTTTGGATAAAAGCATCTGCTAAATGAATACATGTAAAAATTTGATTTGATTCAACTTTATTGTAATTACACAGGTACAAGTACAGGGTAACGAAATACAGTTAGCATCCAACCAGAAGTGCAAAACAGTTATGACAACAGAATATAATAATAAATATAGATATACTCAGAATATACACAGTATGAACAGTATAATCAGAATATACATGAATACAGAATATACAGATTAAAGTGATTTTAGACAAATGTACAGCTGTATAGTAAAAGATGCTACAGTATTAAACAGAAATTACAGGGTTGCATGTATGTACAGTTAGTGCAAATGATGCAATGAGCAGATGAACAAAATGAACAGGTAGTGCAGTAACAGATGTGCAGATGTACAAAATGGACAGATAGTGCAAATAACCACTCAATTATGCAGGTGGTGCAAAGTTAACAAACAGAATGTGCAAATATAGGGTGCACATTCAAACAATACTTGTACAATTGTAGAGTCTGTACATAAAAACCCACACTGCATGTACTGTGAATATTACACATTACAAGTCCTAATATTAGTAGGTATGACCCTAAGTCAATGAGGTTTTATCTCCCAACTATTTATCTCATGTCTACTTTTATCTCACAATCCGTATATATTGTATCCCAGCACTCTTATTTTACGCCCAGCTGCCTACTCCCTTGTGTGCATTTACTTATATTACCCCTACTCCTTTATCCCTGTGTGCACTCTTCTACTCTTTTACCTCCACACCTTTATCCCTGTGTGCATTGACGAGACTGTGTGCCATTGTTACTAAAGAGTTAATAAAGTAATCTGAAGTAATATGACAATGGGACAGTTTTGATAAACAATGCTACCGACAGGAAGGTTCATCCTAAAATCAACGTACTGTACATTTCACAACACAATGGCAATGTTCATGAGTAAGAAATTAGTCAGTCACAGTTACATTGTCCTTTGGAGAAAAGGTAGAGTTGATCTTCCTCAGTTGTAGTTTGTTCAAGAAGAATTCGGAAACTTTCTTCCGGAGCAGTTCAGTGGACCTGCTTTGCTTGGCCTGCTCAGTATGACAGAGAAATCTGAGGTCACAGGTTTCCTCATGGTAATCCGGACAAAAGAGGCAGATAGTTTTTGGTTTGGGGCTTTTATATTTGTACGGAAAACAAGGGAGGGGGGGGGGGGGGGGGTTCACAACAGCACATCCTTAGTATGTAGGTGTGAAAAGGTCTCGAGTTATAATATTCCTAATGTCAGTTAAAGCACTTGACTTCAATAACTAACAATAAAACATTCAGAAATGGTTTTGTCAGTATAACGCCATCATTTTGATAGAACGATTGATTGGAAAGGAAGTTACATTAAATATCACATTACATTAAACACTGCATTGAAAGAGAATGATAAATTGTCACACAGTTCCAATAGTCCTTTTTAGTGTCCAATGAGCAGTATTGTCTTTGTGAGATGTTCGTAAATACATTAAATGTCTGTTTTGGGATAAGTCCTTTGTTCAGACCGAGGAACTAGTTATGCCAAAGCCTTTGAGGCCTGCTCAGCGCTGGATTCAGTCACTCACTGACATAGGGAATGGTCCTGTGTGGAGTCGACCCTGCTACACTAAACTGCCCTGCTTGGCTAAAGGTTTTACCACAGAGGTCACAGTTGTAACTTCTCCCCAGGGTGGATCTTGATGTGATCTCTTAAATTGGAAGCCTTGCTAAAGGTTTTACCACAAAGGTCACCGCTGTAACTTCTCTCTAGTGTGGATCTTGATGTGATTTTTGAGAGTGGACAACTGTCTAAATGTTTTACCACAGAGGTCACAGCTGTAGGGCTTCTCTCCAGTGTGAATACTGCTGTGATTTCTAAAAGTGGACAAACGTCTAAATGTTTTACCACAGAGGTAACAACTGTAGGGCTTCTCCCCAGTGTGGATCGTGCTGTGAAGTCTAAGATTATGTGCCTGCTGAAAGGTTTTACCACAAATGTCACAGCTGTAGGGCTTCTCTCCAGTGTGAATCTTGCTGTGACTGCTCAACTGACTTGTGTGGCTAAAGGTTTTACCACAGAGGTCACAGCTGTAGGGCTTCTCTCCAGTGTGGATCCTGCTGTGAACTCTAAGATGACCTGCCTGGCTAAAGGTTTTACCACAGAGGTCACAGCTGTAGGGCTTTTCTCCAGTGTGGATCCTGCTGTGAATTCTGAAACTGGACAACTGTCTAAATGTTTTACCACAGAGGTAACAACTGTAGGGCTTCTCCCCAGTGTGTATCAAGCTGTGAAGTCTAAGATTACGTGCCTGCTGAAAGGTTTTACCACAAATGTCACAGCTGTAGGGCTTCTCTCCAGTGTGAATCTTGCTATGGTTTCTGAAATAGTCAGCCCGGCTAAAGGTTTTACCACAGAGGTCACAGCTGTAGGGCTTCTCTCCAGTGTGAATACTGCTGTGATTTCTTAAAGTGGACAACTGGCTAAATATTTTACCACAGAGGTCACAGCTGTAGGGCTTCTCTCCAGTGTGGATCCTGCTGTGAAGGGTAAGACTATGAGCGCGGCTAAAGGTTTTACCACAGAGGTCACAACTGTAGGGCTTCTCTCCAGTGTGGATCCTACTGTGAAGGCTAAGATTACCTGCCTGGCTAAATGTTTTACCACAGAGGTCACAGCTGTAGGGCTTCTCTCCAGTGTGGATCCTGCTGTGAAGGCTAAGACTATCAGCCCTGCTAAAGGTTTTACCACAGAGATCACAGCTGTAGGGCTTCTCTTCAGTGTGGATCTTCTTGTGCTTCTTGAGGCTCCCACTCTGATGCGTCTCCATAATTCAGGTCTCTCTTTGCTCTGTCAGGATACTGTCTGTTGTCTAGTCTCTGGAGGCTTGTTTCTCTCTGAAGTCTCCCTCTGTCTAGACTCTGCAGAATCAGGTATGACTGGTCAACAGGGGATCTGGAGAAAAGTAAGTAAGTAAGTAGTAAGTAAACTTTATATAGCGCCCCTCGTAGCCCAGGGTCACAAAGCGCTTCACAATGGGAAGCAAACCACAGATTAAAAATATACATACATTTAAAAGGCCAATTACAATACAGTGATAAAACATAGCAGCACCAAGAACAAATTATGCAAAAGCCTGCACAAACAAATAGGTTTTTAATTGACGTTTGAATGCGTCAACAGACTCTATTGAACGCAGAGAGATGGGAAGATCGTTCCAGAGCTTGGGAGCAACAGCCTGAAAGGATCGGTCACCTCTGGTCCGCAAGCGAGTACGTGGCACCATTAGCAGATTCTGCTCCACAGACCTCAGGGCCCGAGCAGGGGTGTAAGGCTGAATCAGATCACTGATATAGGATGGAGCCTGATCATGCAAAGCTCTAAAAGTTAGAACCAGAATTTTAAAGTTGGTCCTAAAGGGTACTGGCAGCCAATGCAGATCTTTTAGAATAGGGGATATGTGGGTCCTCCTATTAAAGCAGGTCAGAAAACAGTTACAAGTTAGTGAAAGTTCAACCATAACATGAAAAGGAAACATGTTGTTTTTGCATGTACATTTACATTTATTCATTCTTACAAGAGAGAGCTTTACAAAAGAGCTTCGGTCACTGAGCATAGCAACTTGATAGACCCCAACATTGCAGGCGTCTAGATTACAAAATATACATAAGAACCAATAAGTGCCAAGGGAAGAACTATAAGAGCATTCAGCTGAACATTTTACAAGGTTTAAGGTGAGCCTCGCCCGACAGTAGTCTACCTGTGACTCGAGTAATAACGCAATAACAACACAAATAACGTGATAACAACAAAAAAAGTAATCAAAGAGAAGACACCCTGGTTCACCCCCTGTCAGCTCCCCTAATTTATTTACATGATTGTTGAAAGGCCCATATTTGATAAATTAATGGTGCAATTTAAAATGTTAAATTAAAAAATCTGAATTCTCAGACCATTTTCTCTGATTGAGAATGACTCCTGCATGTGAGTGGAAACGTCTGGATTTGGAAAACATTGTACACACGACGACAACTGAAACCATTCCTACAATGGAACACCAGCTAATGCTATTAAAACATGTATGTTCTATCATCGTGCAAACAACTCGTTTGCTTTATTAAAGACAGAAACATGAGCATTCTTATGTTGCATCAGCATGGGGAAGCCACACCAAATCAGCGCGTTCACACTGCGCACACGGATTGCCAGCCCACAGCAGTTACCAACAGTTCTACTGTGTATTATTAAACTCATTTTCTGTGATAGCATAGTGGGAGAGATTGTTCTTAACAAAAGTATAGCAACACGTAGTTTACAATGCATTTTTAATATCAACTTTAACTTTAATAACAGTTACCTGCATGTGGAGAGGCCAGACTAAATGCTTTGGATAAAAGCGCCTGATGTAAATCAAATATAAATCAACTGGTTCTCATCTTCGACACAGATTGCAGCCCAACACTAGAAAACTAGCTTCAGGAGCACCATTGAATAAGATACATTCAGCATTCAGCTCTGAGCCCAAAGTTAACAATTTACTCGACGCCAAATATACAGTGTTCTTCTTAAATTATACATACCAATTTGTGCTGCTCCATACTGCTTTTTCAATACTGTCCCAGAGGCGCGAGTCAGAGCGCGCGAGCTAACAATGAGGCTCACGTGTTCCCGCCCACTTGAACCGGAAGCTTTTCAAGCGCGAGCTACAACAACAACTGCGGTTGCTTTGACAGCGGCAGCGATTCCTCAGGCTCCATCTCTGGTCTGTCTGCTTTAACAGCCGTTATTCAGCAAACATGCTTTGATTTTTTAAACCACGTTATTAATGTCAGCGTTTCTCGAACTCACCCGGAAGCAGGCAACGGCACTATTTGTTTTAAATACGGTTTTCAAAATAGACCTTTTCCCACATTTTACCGGGACAGCCGCGAACATATCAATGGTTGTGAATTCTCGCGCTGGTCGCGGGTGCGGTCCCACCCCGGGAGCTTTGATCGTACCGATCTAACAGTAGCAGGATCATTTTCGGCTACAAGAAGTCTTAAGGACTTTGCAAGATGGGGAGCACGACCTCTTGCTGCGTGTCGTCGAGCCCGAAGATCCGGAGAAATGCCCATTCAAGACTGGAGTCGTACCACACAGAACCAGAGCTGAGCAGAGAAGACACGGGCTGCAACCTGCAACACATCAGCGACAGGGAGAATGTCGACGGTAAAGCATTAACGGGCCTCCGTGCGGAGTCGGTAGCGGATGTTTGAGCTGTACATGGCCGTGTTTCGGAGAAATGGTCCGCATTAATTGCAGGTTAGCTTGTTGTCAGTTAGCTTGACGGCCCGCACTTAACACCACATTAGAGAAATATTAATGGAGTTAATTAAGGAGCGGATATCATTTCTAGATTCTTCACGAGCCGGTTTTTAATCACGAGCGGCTTTTTTGGAACGGCATTGAATCGGATCCTGAACGTCAGATTCAACTCTATCCATCATGGATCCGTCGATCAGAATTTAAAGTGGATGTTTCTGTAGTAAATCATAACCCAAACTGTGGCTGGGTCAGATATTGACTGACACGGTAAATGATTGACTCAGTTACGTAGTAGGAGAATCCAGGTGTATCTTATAACCTATTTGGCCGCTTTACTTAAGCTTGGGTAACTGTAGGGTCTGTCTGGTAGTCTGATTTTGTGTGTGTGCGCGTGTTTGTGCGTGCGCGCGCGTGTGTGTGTGTGGTATGGAAATGTGATGCACGCGGGTACGGAACAGACTGCTTTGTGCTCGTCTTTGTTTTCAGCTCGAGCTCAAAAAGAGTGGAACTGTGGAACGCGCAGGGCCTCCATTGACACGTGAACTAATAAGCATCACAAAACACTCCCTCCCCAAAGTGTCTGTAAAGCTGCTCCACCATGCACAGGGAAAATTCATTTCCCAAACAGGATTTTACTTTAGACATCTTTGTATGTTAAGAAATCTCATCCATTCAACACATTTGACCACTCTTGTTGACCAAATGACCAAAATATAGATTTGTGCATATTTGATAGACCTACAGACCCAACTGAATTTGAAAGATGGAGTCTGTTAATAGAGAAGAGGTAAAGGGCTCCTCCCTGGTCTGCAGATGCTCCCTCCACCTGGCTGTGTCTGGGGTCTGTCACAGCACCATCTCCCCCCACCTGGCTGTGTCTGGGGTCTGTCACAGCACCAGCTCCCCCTCACCTGGCTGTGTCTGGGGCCTGTCACAGCACCATCTCCCCCCACCCGGCTGTGTCTGGGGCCTGTCACAGCACCAGCTCCCCTCACCAGGCTGTGTCTGTGGCCTGTCACAGCACCATCTCCCCTCACCTGGCTGTGTCTGGGGCCTGTCACAGCACCAGCTCCCCTCACCTGGCTGTGTCTGGGGCCTGTCACAGCACCAGCTCCCCTCACCTGGCTGTGTCTGGGGTCTGTCACAGCACCATCTCCCCCCACCTGGCTGTGTCTGGGGTCTGTCACAGCACCAGCTCCCCTCACCTGGCTGTGTCTGGGGTCTGTCACAGTACCATCTCCCCCTCACCTGGCTGTGTCTGGGGCCTGTCACAGCACCAGCTCCCCTCACCTGGCTGTGTCTGGGGTCTGTCACAGCACCATCTCCCCCCACCTGGCTGTGTCTGGGGTCTGTCACAGCACCAGCTCCCCTCACCTGGCTGTGTCTGGGGTCTGTCACAGCACCAGCTCCCCTCACCTGGCTGTGTCTGGGGCCTGTCACAGCACCATCTCCCCCTTACCTGGCTGTGTCTGGGGTCTGTCACAGCACCATCTCCCCTCACCTGGCTGTGTCTGGGGTCTGTCACAGCACCAGCTCCCCCCAGCTTCAGGACCCCCCAGCAGCTTTTCCTGGGTAGGAAAGCTGAGACTGGAGGAGAAGGGAAACGGGGAACTGTTCTCTCGGCTTAGCTGCCTCTGCAGAACACGGTCTTCTGTTCCTGTATAGAGCCTCAGCTCTTAGAGTCTAGATCCCACATTCCTCTGTAAGGTCATAAGACTTGTCATGATGAGGTCACAGTGCTCTTCAACATGTCATAATACTCTTCCTGATGTCATAATCCCTTCATGATGTCATAATACTCTTCATGAGGTCACAGTGCTCATCACAATGTCATAATACCCTTCATGATGTCATAATAGTTTTCATGATGTCACAGTGCTCATCACAATGTCATAATACCCTTCATGGTGTCATGATACTCTTCATGAGGTCACAGTGCTTATGATGACTGTTGTTGTTCCCCAACTTTGTCATTCTAACTTGGGGATGTAATCAAGGGTTTTGGACATTAGTGTGTGTCTGGATACAGAGTTTTAAAAGAACACTCTGTGTGCGCTGGTGTGTGTGTGTGCGTGTTGCAGAGACAGCCTATAAGCTGTTAAGATAAGGGGTATGCATGACTAAGGTAGTGTTGGTCTGTGAGTGCACAGACAGTATGGCCCACTTGGACACAATCATCTTTTAGTGTCCGACTCTGTGACGTTATCTCAGGGTCTCCCCGCCGCCCAGCCTGGCGCCCGGGGCATACAGGAGCCTCATATCAAACGCACCCCAGGGTAGAACTCTCCGGTGAGATCCTTAATGGTGCCTTTTAGACAGCGGAGGGGTTATGAGAGGGAAAGATAGAAAGGTTTTTCCTTCTGAGAGGATGAACAGGGCAGCCAACTCCCTTCTTACCCTGACCGCACCACAGTAAGCCTCAGCTCGCTGGTGTTAAACTGCTTAACTGGCCTTTTATTGGTATAAGTCATGGACCTTTCACGTATAGTGGGTGTGTTCTGTTTTAAGGGCTTTAACCGCTTCTCCTCCTAATATCGCTTTCCTGTTATTTCTTACACTCTTTTTTTCTATCTGTCTCTTACTCTCTTACTCTTGCTCTTACTCTCTCTCTCTCTCTCTCTCTCTATGTCTGTCTCTCTTTCTTTCCTTTCTGTCTGACCTAACAGTGATATTCCTTCCCAGCTGGGATTTGAGTCTTTGTAGCGTATGTCCCTTAGCTTCCCTCCTCCATCCTTCCAGGAACATCCTCCATCCTTCCCTTTCTCCATCCTTCCCTCTCTCCTCCCCCCTCTCTCTCTCTCCCTCCTGTCTTTAAGTAAGCTCAAAGTCAGAACTGCATTGTAGAGTTGTTCCTCTTCCACCTTGGTGTGTGTGTTTGTGTGTGTGATCCAGCTCTCCTCCCTCCAGCGGCCTAGAATCCACCAGACAAGGACTTGAGAGAGGAATACAACATTGAGGCTTTTAATAATGCGTTTGTTAGACTGGGAGTGAGTGCATGTAACCCAATGTAATTACTGGGAGTGAATGTAACCGATAAGGTTAATGTTTCTCTCTCAGCTTCATGCTTGAACCTAAACAGGAGATAAAAGACGTTGTCCAGGTTACCAAAGAGCACAGCTCCTCATTATACGCTCCTGTTAAACATCAAAGAGACACCAAGCCTTCATTTTCATGGAGGATTTCTTGATAAGCTGTTATTTCACGGCTTTGACTGAAATCTGTCATTACTCTTTCAGATCAAAATGTACTAGAACTGAAGTGATGTTTGTTAAGTGGTGTGTTTTGTATTTTGTATATATCCAGGTATGGAAGAAGGAGAAAGTGTGTGTCTGAATTGTCTTTGTGTGTCATTGTGTGTATGTATCGCTGTGTGTTATATGAGTGTGTATGTGTTTACATGTTGTGTGTATGTGAGAGAGAGATGGGGGGGTGGGGGATGCTCACAAAGAGAGAGTCTGACTTGGAGGGAAAGGGAGACAAAGCTGTCTTATGATCTTCCTCCCTCACAAAGCTTGGCTCTGTGGTCTCTCTTTAGGCTGTTGTTCTCTGAGGCAGCAGATATCAGCTGAGAGCTTTATATTTAGGAATAGTCTCTCTTCTCACTCTCTCTCTCTCTCTCTCTTTGTCTCGCTTTGTCTCTCTCACGTTCTGTTTTTCTCCTGATCACTCTCGCTTTCTTTTTTTAGAGAGCGAGAGAGTGAGATGGATGCAAGTCTGAGAATGTTATCATCTAGTTAATACCCATCCAATTCTACCTCTTTATTCTTGTGTGTTCTGTACCTTCAACGCCCTCGCTTTCCCTTCCTTTCCCTTGATCCTCAGCTCTTCCTCTCCTCCCCCTCCTCCTCCCCCCCCTCCTCCTCATCTCCTCCTCCGCCTCCTCTCCTCCCTATTGTGATACACTGCTGTCTACAGACACACCCTCATCTGACTATGTAAATGAGGAGAGTGAGTCTCTACATCCTGTTTCCTTTAATACCCAGGAGACAGAGACAGAGACAGAGAGAGAGACAGAGAGAGAGACAGAGAGAGAGACAGAGAGAGAGAGAGAGAGAGAGAGAGAGGGAGAGGGAGAGGGAGAGGGAGATGGGTGAGGTGAAGAGAGAGATAGAGGAGGGAGAGGTAGAGACTTCAAAGCCCACTCGTGCTCTACCTCTGTTGTTCAGTCTCAGATCCCTCAAGCACACACACACACACACACACACACACACACACACACACAGTCTCTCACACACACACAGTCCCTAGCCCCATCTTCACCTCTGCAGTTCCAGACTCCTGTGCTCCATTCACACGACCCTCCCTCCCTCCATCACCTGGCTCAGTTGCTCAGAGAGACAGCATAACAAACAGCAGCTCTGCTCAGAAACCCTCTTTCATTAGAATTATCATCACTCCCACATCCTAAACACATATGCACACACACTCACACAGACGCACACAGACACACACACTCACACGGACGCACACACACTCACACAGACGCACACAGACACACACTCACACAGACACACACACACATACACACACAGACACACCCACCCACGTGTGTGCCATCATGGAGTTAATGACTCTTCAGGCTGTCCTGGGCTAGGCTGTCCTGGGCTAGGCTGTCCTGGGCTAGGCTGTACTGGAGACCTACACGGAGTCACATGTAGGAAGGATGTTATTTTGTGGATCATCCATCCTCTCCCTGTTTGGAGGGAGACTCCACTGTTAACGCTGTTGATGACCTCCACTGTACAGGGAGACAACCATAAGGGGGATTGACGCTCCATGGAGTGGGGAGTGGGGAGTGGGGAGTGGGGAGTGGGGAGTGGGGAGTAGGGAGTGGAGAGTAGGCGCCGGTGTACGATTGATCATCCTCCCTAATGAGAATCCTCTGAAGGCTGTATGGATGTGTGGGAGGATTGTCTTAATGAAGATGTTTGCTGCAAGAACATTGATTGGCCGGTCCAGTGTATTGATGAGCCAGTCCAGTTTATTGATTGGTCAGTATGTTGCCCCCAGTGAAGAGAGTTGTTGTTGTTGTTAGGTAGAAGACAAAGCTGGGAAGATGGACGAATTGAAACTTAGCGGCCTTCTTATTAACACTGTTCTTGTGTTGGGTAACACAGCCATCCTCTGCCCCTTCACAATGTGGCCCTACCCCTCACCACAAACACACTCTGTTCTACTGCCAGTCCGTTCTGAATCTGAATCCCTTAACCTAGATTCATGACATGACATAGCATAGCTTCTTGCATCTTAGTTAATGGAGCTTTAATGGAACCTTAATGTAAAATGCTTCTAAGTGCTTTACTGGATTCTGGGTGTGGCTCTTAAACAATCCAAGATAAGAATGGAGGATCGTATGTGTGAAGGGATGAGGAACAGGGGATGAGGAACAGGGGATAAGGAACAGGGGATGAGGAACAGGGGATGAGGAAAAGGGGATGAGCAACAGGGGATGAGGAACAGGGGATAAGGAACAGGGGATGAGGAACAGGGGATGAGGAAAAGGGGATGAGCAACAGGGGATGAGGAACAGGGGATGAGGAACAGGGGATGAGGAACAGGGATGAGGAACAGGGATGAGGAACAGGGGATGAGGAACAGGGATGAGGAACAGGGATGAGGAACAGGGGATGAGGAACAGGGATGAGGAACAGGGATGAGGAACAGGGGATGAGGAAAAGGGATGAGGAACAGGGGATGAGGAAAAGGGGATGAGGAACAGGGGATGACGAACAGGGGATGAGGAACAGGGGATGAGGAAAAGGGGATGAGGAACAGGGATGAGGAACAGGGATGAGGAACAGGGATGAGGAACAGGGATGAGGAACGGATGAAGGAGCTTGTTTGAATGTTTTCTGTTCTGCTGAACAGGAAGCTTCCTCAGATGATGACTGTGCTTCAGTAAGCCTTCTCTGGCCCCTCACAATCTGTCAACTTCTCTCTTTCCCCTTCTCTCTCTCTCTCTCTCTCTCTCTCTCTCTCTCTCTCTCTCTCTCTCTCTCACCCTCTCTCTCCCACACTCACAATCTCTCAACCTCTCTCTCCCACTCAGCCTCTCAAAATCTCTCTCCCCCTCTCTCTGTCACAATCGCTCCCCCACATCTCTCCACCTCAGCAGCCAGTGCAGTTGTTTTAAACCCAAAACCATCCCTGCCCTGCTCTTTCACACAACTGTAGTGTGTGTGTCTTTGTCTGTGTGTGTGTGTGTGTCTGTGTGTGTGTGTATTAGGGGGGATGGGATAACAGTTTGGTCGAGTGTCAGCGTAGCCAGAGAGCCGGAAGTGGGAGGAGCCTCCCGTGTTTGTTTTTTCTTGGGCTTGTGTGCTGTTTACCTTTCCAAGATGTTGACATAACAGTGGCTGGCGGGGTCACCCGCATGGTGGGCTGAGTGTGCTAGCTCACACTGCTGACCTGGAGCTCTCTCTGTGGAGGGTGGGGGAGGGGGAGAGGAGAGAATTTGACCCTGCCTTGTTATTGTTTGTTATACAAACATGTGTGACCTGTTAGTGTGTGTGTGTTATCTGTGTGTATGTGACCTGAGAGTGTGTGTGTGTGTGTGTGTGTGTGTGTTATCTGTGTCTGTGTGTGACCCGAGAGTGTGTGTTATCTCTGTGTGTGTTATCTGTGTGTGTGTGTGTGTGTTTGTGTGTGTTATCTCTGTGTGTGTGTTTGTGTGTGTGTTATATCTGTGTGTGTGTGTGTGTTTGTTATCTCTGTGTGTGTGTGTGTTATATCTGTGTGTGTTTGTGTGTGTTATATCTGTGTGTGTGTGTGTGTGTGTGTTTGTGTGTGTTATCTCTGTGTGTGTGTGTGTGTGTTATCTCTGTGAGTGTGTGTGTGTTTCTACAGTCCTCTCCCTCTCTGTTCCCTCTGTGTGTTTAAGTTCACCCAGCCCTGGCTAACAGTTCCCATTGTTAATTCATTAAGCCTATCAGGGAACAGCAGGCTGGCAGGTTGCGAGCCGATAGGCCGAGCCTCTCCAGTTACACAGCTGCAGGTGGTGACTCTTCGTTAAAGTTTACCTCAGGTGGGCCGGATCATGTGTCGGCAGCTCTGCTCTGCAAGGGCCCTGATTGGTCAAGGTCTGCTTCAGGGTCCGCTCTCTGATTGGTCGAGGTCTGCTCCAGGTTGCGTTTAAAAGCTGTGTGAAGGTGTTGTACTAACCTATGCATTATCTTCTAGATTGTAAGGCCGGGAGAATAAGGATTTACTGTGTGTGTGTGCGTGTGTGTCTGTGAGTGTCTCTGTGTGTGTGTCTCTGTGTGTGTGTGTGTGTGTGTCTCTGTGTGTGTGTTGGTGTCCCTATGTCTCTGTGTGTGTCCGTGTGTGTGTCTCTGTGTGTGTGTGCTGTCTATCCTGTCCACTACCTGAGGCCCCGCCCCCAGTCCCCCTGGTCCACAGATGAGCCAGCAGCAGCGCCCTGACAGGCAGCTGCAGGTCAACACCTATGTTCTGCACATACGTGATGGATTCAACACGGCAGTGTGGATCCCAGGCTGACACACTGGAATGCAGGCGTTTGGTGTGTGTGTGTGTGTGTGTGTGTGTGTGTGGTGGGGGGGGGTTAAGCACCTCTCTTTCCTGTTCATCCAGTGAAGCTCCTGTTGCCACGGCGCTCAGTCAGAGGGGACACAGTTGCTGTTTTACGCTTAATCCTTCATCTCTCTTACCCTGTTTCTGTCTCCTTCTCTCTCTCTAACTCTGTCTCTCTGTTTCTCTCTCTCCCTCTCTCTGTCTCCCTCTATCTCTCTAACAGTCTCTCCTCTCTCTCTCTCTCCTCTCTGTTTCTCTCTCTCCCTCTCTCTGTCTCCCAACATCTCTCTAACAGTCTCTCCTCTCTCTCTCTCTCTCTCTCTCTCTCTCTCTCCTCTCTGTTTCTCTCTCTCCCTCTCTCTGTCTCCCTCTATCTCTCTAACAGTCTCTCCTCTCTCTCTCTCTCTCTCTCCCTCTCTCTGTCTCCCTCTATCTCTCTAACAGTCTCTAACAGGGAGGAAGTAGAGGATATAATGGAGGGGAGAAGGTAGGGATGAGAGGAGGGTGTGAGGGAGGAGAGGAGGGAGGGAGGAGGCTTGTATGCTGATGGACTGCTCTGTAATCACACACACACACACACACACACACACACACACACACACACACACACACACACACACACACACACACACACACACACTCCCAGTGAAGCTGTTTCTAATGGCAGCCTCTCAGTGGTGGGGTGTTGAGAGTGATGCAGCTGATGCTGTTTGTTTGCCAAGCGGATGTGTTCATGCTGACAGGCTTGGCTCTGCTGTCTTAAATAATGCATAGATCATGTGACTGATCATGTGACTGATCACATGACTGCTCACGTGACTGATCACATGACTCAACTGAGAGAATGTGAAAAGGATATTAGAGCTGAGATGATCCTGTTCATAACATACAGTGCCGATACTTCACATGTTTTCAGGCACAGTTCCATCCAGCAAGAGTTACTTATCAGGGACTGGTGTGTGTGTGTGTGTGTGTGTGTGTGTCTGCATGTGTGATGCTGGCTCACTATAGCCTCTGCCCTCACTGTTCACCAGCTCCTCACACTGTGTGTTTTGTGTTACCAGAACTCAACATGGAGTCCAACCCTTCAGATCATCCCAGAGCCAGCACCATCTTCCTGAGCAAGTCTCAGACAGACGGTGAGTCTCACACACAGCCTCTGGCCTCACACACACACACACACACACACACACAGCCTCTGGCCTCACACACACACACACACAGCCTCTGGCCTCACACACACACACAGCCTCTGGCCTCACGCACACAGGGAACTAATGCTGGAGGTGTATCTGGGTAAGACATGTGTATGAGGGTTAGACAGGTGTGTGAGGGTTAGACAGGTGTGTGAGGGTTAGACAGGTGTGTGAGGGTTAGACAGGTGTGTGAGGGTTAGACAGGTGTGTGAGGGTTAGACGGGTGTGTGAGGGTTAGACAGGTGTGTGAGGGTTAGACAGGTGTATCAGGGTTAGACAGGTGTGTGAGGGTTAGACAGGTGTATCAAGGTTAGACAGGTGTGTGAGGGTTAGACAGGTGTGTGAGGGTTAGACAGGTGTATGAGGGTTAGACAGGTGTGTGAGGGTTAGACAGGTGTATCAGGGTTAGACAGGTGTGTGAGGGTTAGACAGGTGTATCAAGGTTAGACAGGTGTGTGAGGGTTAGACAGGTGTATGAGGGTTAGACAGGTGTGTGAGGGTTAGACAGGTGTATCAAGGTTAGACAGGTGTGTGAGGGTTAGACAGGTGTGTGAGGGTTAGACAGGTGTATGAGGGTTAGACAGGTGTGTGAGGGTTAGACAGGTGTATCAAGGTTAGACAGGTGTGTGAGGGTTAGACAGGTGTGTGAGGGTTAGACAGGTGTATGAGGGTTAGACAGGTGTGTGAGGGTTTGTGGTGGGGGTTTTCTGAGAATCAATCCGCTCGACTAAAGTTGGGTGAAGTAACATGTTACTGTTTATTACAAGTAGCAAAACAGGAAAACGTATGAGGAATATTGAAGCAACGTTACACACATGTTCACACACAATGCACAAACACATGAAAGTTACACAAAGACAATACCATACGGTTCCAGCTAGCATTCTAGCATAGAACCCTGGTCTACATCTCCAAAACCTTGGAGAGGTCCAGGGACCACCAGCACTACGCAGCTGATCGCCCTGAACCCCCCAAACATACTTTCAACAGACCATTTTATAGTCTCAGAAGTCATTGGTCTATCACAGACATGCAGTCTGTCCCATGTCTGTTCTCTGATTGGTTAAATCTCCAAAGACAATAGAGTAAGTTGAATCCACATTATCTCCAGACTTCACATCTCCAATGTAAATGCTTCAAGAGGTATCTGCCCAAAATGCTGTATTGTCTGGTTGGTAGGAAGGATCACAACCCCCATCCTGACAAAAGCAACATTTACATTATTCAATCAGCAGAGCTTCACAAAAGAGCATCGTCACTCATCAGAGCAAATGGCTCTTAAAGAATGCAGGCAACCTCCTGTTCAAGAAATGTTAATTGTACAAACATTGGTCAAACATTTTCACGACAGGGTTAGACAGGTGTGTGAGGGTTAGACAGGTGTATCAAGGTTAGACAGGTGTGTGAGGGTTAGACAGGTGTGTGAGGGTTAGACAGGTGTGTGAGGGTTAGACAGGTGTGTGAGGGTTAGACAGGTGTATCAGGGTTAGACAGGTGCTTGAGGGTTAGACAGGTGTATCAGAGTTAGACAGGTGTGTGAGGGTTAGACAGGTGTGTGAGGGTTAGACAGGTGTATCTGGATCAGACAGTAGTAACTAAGCTCCCTTGTACCTGTGTTTCAGTGGAGGTTCCTAACAGGCCAGGTGAGTAACCCCCCCCCCCCACCCTGCTCCTGTCTCCTCCACACCTGCCAGCCCCACCTCTCTCTCTCTCCCACTAACCCCCCCCCCCCGAAACTGTTCTCGAAGCCACGCCTCCGTTTTGAACGTTGTGGCTCAGATATTTCAGTCCCTGCCTCCTGTGCCGTTGACATCCTGTTTCACCTCTAACATATTTCTTACCAAGCCCCACCCCCTGCTCTCAGCGCATCCCATAATATCCACATGCCGTTTCTACAGTGCTACGCAGCTTCTCCTCTGCTGTTGCGGTCGTGCAGTTCCCCTCCTGTCCTTTAGGGGCGCTCCTCATAGTCTGAGAACCACTAGCCTGCTGTCCCTACTAGTCCTCTGTCTGTCTCTGAGCCTGTGTGGATTAACCTGGACCTGTTACCCCTCAGGAGGGGGTTTCATTGTGTCTCTGTGTTGAAAGCTGTTGTGTGGCTTAACGTCTTGTTGCTGTTATCCGAACCCATGTTGATGATAACACGTCCATCACTAAAGCAGATTTATACCTCCTCTTCATTTCTTTATCAATATTTCATCCTGCTGCGTTTAACATCTGCTATCTTTCTCTCTCTCTCTCTCTCCCCCCCTCTCTCTCTCCCTCCCTCTCTCTCTCTCCCTCTCTCTCTCTCCCTCCCTCTCTCTCTCCCTCCCCTCTCTCTCTCCCTCCCTCTCTCCAGTGCGTGACAAACGGAAGAGCCTCTTCATAAATCATGTGAGTTTTAACTGTCTTCTTCTTCTCTGACCAGATGAATATCAACACTGTTGCATTCCAATCAGGACCAAATCTTTCCTTGTGCACATGTTCCCTGCGATCATCTAGCTATCATTGTTGATGGCAAAAAAATTGTTTACGTTGAGTTTCCTGTTTTGTCTTACTAGTTATCCCACATAGGGGAGTCCAAGGTACTGTCCAACGCTGCTGATCAGCCCTTCTATCACCCATTCTGCCTGCCTGCCTGCCATTCCACTTAATCAGGAATCATTCTGTCAAAGTTATTCTTGCATTGGTGTTAGCAGTTTCTGAGGTCACTATACTTTAATGATAAAAACTAGCTTTTGCAATCAAGATGTCTAAAGTACAGAAATGTCAAATATAATGTTATTTCCCATACATTCCATGAGGAAATCATTAGAGTAGATATCCATCCTTCCATGATGCTGTTGTGATGTCATCTCGCACTGCGTATCCCCTGAATAAGACGGACTGCATGAGAGTCGCAAACCCTCCTTTCTATGGATGGAAGTGTTTGTCAACTTCCAACACACTTGACCACTGGTCAGCCCATCTGCATCGATCTGGACTGTGAATGATTCCAGAAAGAGGGGGGGGGGGGGCTTCTATTTGACCTTTGACCCTTGGAAACATGACCCTGCCTGTGAGAGAGGAGTGATTATATGGATGTATTACATCCCATCTGTGTGTGTGTGTGTGTGTGGTTCTTATTACCCCGTACAGTAGACTGTTAAAGGACAGGAGAACCAGTGTGTTTTCATGAGTTTGTGCACGTGCTTGTGGCATGTATGTGTGTTGCTGTGTGTATTTTATAATGACACTGTTTTGTGTGTGTGTGTGTGTGTGTGTGTTTTGGTAGCATGGGACCATTAGACGGAAACACAGTTCCTGCTCCACCATCTTCCTGGATGACAACACTGTCAGCCAGCCCAACCTCAAGTACACCATCAAGTGGTGAGCAGCAACACTCCCCAATACCCCCAACACTCCCCACACCCCCTCCCCAACACTCCCCAATACACCCCCTCCTCAACACTCCCCAATACCCCCCACACCCCCTCCCCAACACTCCCCACACCCCCTCCCCAAGACTCCCCAATACCCTCACACCCCCTCCCCAACACTCCCCAATACCGCCACACCCCTTCCCCAATACCCCCACACCCCCTCCCCAAGACTCCCCAATACCCCCACACCCCCTCCCCAACACTCCCCAATACCGCCACACCCCTTCCCCAATACCCCCACACCCCCTCCCTAACACTCCCCCACACCCCCTGTGAGACATTAAGACATGAGGTGTTTTTCAAGTCATTTATTTGGTCATTTTCTTCTCTCTCCCAAGTGTTTCCCTTGCGATATATTACCACATCAAGAACAGGTAGGTGATGGTTTAGTGTCTCTCAGTATGATTGGTCAGGAGGGAGGAGGGGCAGGGGCTTCAGCACACTAGCTAACGCAAAACTAAAAGCGACTTCTTCTGAATTGCTGGTTTTAGGGACACGGATGGGAGAATGTTGCAGGAAATCTTCGACGAGAAGCTTCACCCTCTCTCGGTAAAAACATTTTTCCTGTTGATGCATTTGTGTTGTAATTGTGTTGTAGTAGTGATGAAGGTTACAGAATAGTTCACCAATAAGTCAAGAGGCTGCTTCTGTTATGAACCCCTGTGGAAGGATCTGGAAAGGAGGCTTGAGTGCTGCTGGTGCTGAGAAGTATGTTTCTGTCTGTCTTTTTTTTCTAACCCTCCTCCTGTCTCTCTCTCTCTCCTTTTCCCTCTCTTTCCTTTTCTCTTTCCTCCTGTCTCTCTCTCTCCCTCTCTCCTCGCCCCCCCTACTTCCTCACTCTCCTTCCCTCTTTCCCATCTCTCCTCCCCTCTCTCCCCCCTACTCTCCTTCCTCTGTCTCTCCTTCCTCTGTCTCTCTCTCTTCCTCTCCCTCAGAAATCGGAGGTGCCGTCAGACTACAACAAGCACGACCCGGAGCAGAAGCAGATCTATCGCTTCGTCAGGACGCTGTTCAGCGCCGCGCAGCTCACGGCAGAATGTGCCATCGTTACCCTGGTAACGGCATGATGGGGTGGGGGAGGGGGGGGAGAGGGAGAGGGAGAGGGAGGGATGGATGGATAGTTGGGTGGAGATGCAGATGAATGCATACAACCCCTAAATCGGTCTTCAGATGAAGTGACTGATTTAATGAGCTTTCCTGTCCCTGTCTGTCTTCCCTGGGGCTCTGTGGCTTAGGAGAGTCAGGATGATTCTGGTAAAACCGCTGCCCCCCCCCCCCCCCCTTTTCCCTCCCTCCCCCCTCACCGTATTGTGCTTGTCCTAATATGTAGGCCACATCCATACCGAGAACCAGATACTTTACTCTGGGACTGAGTCACAACCCTCCCCCCCCCCCCCCTCCTCCTCCTCCTCCTCACCCCACTCCCCCCTGAGCCCCCCCTCCCCATGGAGCGTCTCTGTCCCTGATCAGCAGAGACACATCAGGGCAGTGTGTAACGGGAGCGGCCCCTCAGTCTCTCTGACTCCTGTCCTGGGAGAGCTCTGCTCGCTCGCTGTCGTCTCGAGGCAGGGGTGGAGAAGCGTTGCCGCGGTTACGTCTCATGCTGTGCGGAGTCAGGCCTCCGTACCGTTAATCACTGCGGTGAAATATGACGGGGGATCCCCCACCCCCCCCCCCCCACCCACCCCCCGGTAGCTCACTGGATAAGTGTGTGTAGGCTGAGATCTCACCGCTGGGTTTGAATCCTGCATGTCTGTCCTCACAAGGAAACTCTGAGGAGGATGAAAGACTCTCGGATGTTGACCTGAATAACATAATTACCCTGTCCAAGTCGCCTTTAACCATGACCTCACTTCCTCTCTCCTTCACCCATCCCTCATCTCTTCCCCCCCCTCTTTCTTTCTCCCCATCTCTCCCTCTTTCTTTCCTCCCTGCTCCCTTCTTCCCCCTCATCCCTCCCTCCCTTCTTGACCTCCCCTTCATCTCTCCCCCTTTCCTTCCTCCCTTCTTCCCCTTCATCTCTCCCCCTTTCCTTCCTCCCTTCTTCCCCTTCATCTCTCCCCCTTCCTTCCTCCCTTCTTCCCCCTCATCCCTCCCTCATGTCTTCCCCTCTCCTTCATCTCTCCCCCTTTCCTTCCTCCCTTCTTCCCCCTCATCCCTCCCTCATGTCTTCCCCTCTCCTTCACCTCTCCCCCTTTCCTTCCTCCCTTCTTCCCCCTCATCCCTCCCTCATGTCTTCCCCTCTCCTTCACCTCTCCCCCTTTCCTTCCTCCCTTCTTCCCCCTCATCCCTCCCTCATGTCTTCCCCTCTCCTTCACCTCTCCCCCTTTCCTTCCTCCCTTCTTCCCCCTCATCCCTCCCTCATGTCTTCCCCTCTCCTTCACCTCTCCCCCTTTCCTTCCTCCCTTCTTCCTCTCCAGGTGTACCTGGAGCGTCTGCTGACCTATGCAGAGATCGACATCGCTCCAGGGAACTGGAAGCGCATGGTGCTGGGGGCCATCCTGCTGGCCTCCAAGGTGTGGGACGACCAGGCCGTGTGGAACGTAGACTACTGCCAGATCCTCAAGGAGATGACTGTGGAGGACATGTACGTGGAGGGTGGGGGGGGTGGGGGGGGGTGTAGGTGTGTATTTGTGTTTATGTGGTGGTGTGTTTGTATATCCGTGTGTGTGGTTGTGTGGTCGTGGATTTGTGTTCGTGGGTGGATGTTGGTTCGTCCGTGTATGTGTATGCGTCGGTGTGTGAGTTTGTGGGAGTGTATTTGTGTTTGTGGGTGGATGTTTGTTTGTGCGTGCGTGTGTGTGTGTGTGCTGTATCCCCAAGCCATGTAAACGTGGTTCCAGAGCAGGGATGGTGTGTGAGATGTGGTCACAGAGATTCTCTGCTCCCTGGAGAGAAGACAGATAAATATAACTGACCTGTTTAATAGCCCACATGTGCATGAGAGACCTGGATGCTGTTTAGGGTCGTTCCATTCAGACTGAGCTGTTTAGGATGGCCTGCTCATCAAACACTCAGCAACATGCACCTTAGAGCTGAGGCTTTAATGCAAACAGCAGTATGAATGAACGTATTCACGAATGAACATTTTGATATTACAGAAACCATTTTAGGGAGAGAGATGGTATAAACCAGAATGAACCAGATTATTCTTTTGTTTGTTTTTAAAAATACAAATATAATGTAAAAAAAAATATATGTATTTATCCGAACTCTGAAATGTTTCCTCCTGTCCAGGAATGAGCTGGAGCGTCAGTTTCTGGAGCTTCTTCAGTTCAACATCAACGTCCCCTCCAGTGTTTACGCCAAGTACTACTTTGACCTTCGCTCTCTGTCGGAGACCAACAACCTGAGCTTCCCTCTGGAGCCACTGAGCCGAGACAAGGCCCAGAAACTGGAGGTCAGCTACTGTGATGATAATGTGGCTGATGATGCTACTGTGATGATAATGTGGCTGATGATGCTACTGTGATGATAATGTGGCTGATGATGCTACTGTGATGATAATGTGGCTGATGATGCTACTGTGTGGTGTTGATGTAGCTGATGATGCTACTGTGATGATAATGTGGCTGATGATGCTACTGTGTGGTGTTGATGTAGCTGATGATGCTACTGTGTGGTGTTGATGTGGCTGATGATGCTACTGTGTGGTGTTGATGTAGCTGATGATGCTACTGTGTGGTGTTGATGTAGCTGATGATGCTACTGTGTGGTGTTGATGCTACTGTGTGGTGTTGATGCTACTGTGTGGTGATGATGTAGCTGATGATGCTCCTGTGTGGTGTTGATGATGGTTGATGATGTTACTGTGTGGTGTTGATGATGGTTGATGATGCTACTGTGTGGTGTTAATGATGGTTGATGATGTTACTGTGTGGTGTTGATGATGCTTGATGATGTTACTGTGTGGTGTTGATGATGGTTGATGATGTTACTGTGTGGTGTTGATGATGTTACTGTGTGGTGTTGATGATGCTTGATGATGTTACTGTGTGGTGTTGATGATGGTTGATGATGTTACTGTGTGGTGTTGATGATGCTTGATGATGTTACTGTGTGGTGTTGATGATGGTTGATGATGTTACTGTGTGGTGTTGATGATGCTTGATGATGTTACTGTGTGGTGTTGATGATGCTTGATGATGTTACTGTGTGGTGTTGATGATGTTACTGTGTGGTGTTGATGATGCTTGATGATGTTACTGTGTGGTGTTGATGATGGTTGATGATGTTACTGTGTGGTGTTGATGATGTTACTGTGTGGTGTTGATGATGCTTGATGATGTTACTGTGTGGTGTTGATGATGGTTGATGATGTTACTGTGTGGTGTTGATGATGCTTGATGATGTTACTGTGTGGTGTTGATGATGCTTGATGATGTTACTGTGTGGTGTTGATGATGTTACTGTGTGGTGTTGATGATGCTTGATGATGTTACTGTGTGGTGTTGATGATGTTACTGTGTGGTGTTGATGATGTTACTGTGTGGTGTTGATGATGGTTGTTGTTGTTGTCGTGTCCTCAGGCCATCTCCCGGTTGTGTGACGACAAGTACAAGGATGTGAGGCGCTCAGCCAAGAAGCGCTCGGCCAGCGTGGACAACCTGTGTGGGGCACGGTGGGTCCCGGCCATCCTGTCCTAACCTCCGGACAACCAAGGAGCCGGGCTGGGCCTAGAACCAGGTCTGGGGCTAGGATTGGGACTGGGGCTATGATTGGGGCTGGGTTGAGGGCTAAAACTGGACTAGGTTTTGCACTGAAAATGGGAGTAGAACTAGATTTGTGACCAGATCCGTAGCGAGGGTTTGACACTGGTTTGAGGGAGGGTGTCAGGACGGATCTGAGTCTCAGCATGGGACTGGAACCAAGCCCCCTTGTTCTTGGAAGGGGATGGAACCTGCGAACGTGCGGATTCTAGAACTAGAACTTGGAACTAGACCCAGACCTGGAGGCTGACGGCATCACGCCCCTCGTCCAGCCCCTCCCTCAGCCCCTCCTCCAGCCCCTCCCTCAGCCCCTCCTCCCCTGGAGGCGGAGCCCCGGTCCTCAGCCTGTACGTTCATTGGGCCCAGGGCTCATCACCATGTTTACTGTGGGCAGGAGGAGGCCTGCCCTTGGCTTCACTTTGGCTTCCTAAGATTAACGTACTGCATCGCTAGGCAACGGGTAGCCTCTGGACTAACCTACAGGTATTACTGAGAAATTGAACCGGAGTGGGAGGGGATGGGGGCAGAGAGGAGGAGGAGCAGACGGAGAGGGGGGGAGGGGGCGGGGGCAGAGAGGAGGAAGAGGAGACGGAGAGGAGGGGGCGGGGGCAGAGAGGAAGGGGAGAGGTTGGAGACAAGGTTCTAGTCTACCTTTAGGATGGTTCTTTGTCTTTTTATTCACGTGTATTTTATTAATACTTTTATTCTTATGGTTTTAATTTCAACTGTTACACACACACACACACAAACAAACCCAGTTTAGTATTTCTTTGTGTGGAATTACTGAAGATGAATCTCTCCTACATTTTCGCAAACAAATCCGTGAATCGACCGCGTTCATTCATGAAGGTTTTACTGTAGTAGTGTGATGCACGTTTCCATTAAATACTTTTTGTGCTGAAATTAAGTGGGCCTCGAAGCTCATCCTGGTGCATGCTGGGATACCATACTGGATCACCCCACCGCTCCATCGCTTCAGCCAGCCCATCATGGCTGTGAACGAGTTTAGATTTATTTCTAGCGAATCACTCATCATCTTCCTGGCTCAACCTTGGGTCCTGACCAACACGCCTGTGTGAGTCACATCTTCACAAAGTGTCCAGTTCTCCATATAATCAAGTCATAGACACACACTCTGAGAATCCTGTCTTTAGAGTTAAATGACTACCTTATTGCTAAACATCTTCCTTCATGGATGGAATGGCCAATGACTCCCACTGAGAACTTCAAACTAGTGCGCTACAACGAGATCTGTGACGGCCACTAACTTTAATAGTTCAATCCAGCAGTTTAACATGGGGTAGCACACTGGCATCTCAAAAACAGTTTTAATTTGTAACCAGAGGACAAACTGTACATGGATTACAGCATATGATTCTACTGTATGATTCCAGATAAAGGGTTACGATGCGTTCCAGGTTAGCGGGAGTATCCATTAATAAGCATAATAAACAACCGCTTAGAATATCACTCTTTCGATTCTACATGCTGTAATCACATACAAGAGCACATACAGATGTCGATGCGTTGTCCTTGTTCCAAATGACTCCTTAAGTAACCATTCCTTGAGTCCAGATGAATCATCGAAATGAATCCCTGATTCCAAAATGACTCCTTAAGTGACCATTCCTTAACTCCAAATTACCTCCTGAAGTGACTCTTTTTTTTCTTCTTTTTTTTTCCAAACGAAAATATTTCATTGTAATAATAATCAATGTAATAATATTACATTGAAATAATTTCTTGATTCCAAATGAGTCCTTGAAGTGATTCCAGATGGCAGATGACTCTTTGAGATGTTTGGAGTGCTTTAACGTCCATGTGAAGTCAATAGAATTCAAAGCGAGAGCATCTGAACATGATTAGAAATGGGGGGGAAGGTTTATTCTTTAAAACACTTGTGTTAAAGCTTGTTTTACTGTCTGGATGTTAAGCTACAAATGTTTCTTTTCTTTTAAAGAACAAACCTGAATTCTGAGCCAAGTTCTTTATAATACAGTATTTTCTTCCCCTTTTAACTTTGATAAGTTTATTCTGTCTTTTACATTAAACTTAGGTTTTCCTGCCCAATTATTCAAATATTATAGTTTCATCCAGGATCAGCATATTTGTGTTTTTGTCAAGATTCTGACAATGAAAGCACTAGAATATAATTATTTTGCAGATCAACATTGTACAGTGTATAAAAAAAGAATTAAAGTAATGAGAGATCATTAACTTAATTGTGTAATATTTATATGAAAGTGTTGAGCTGTGTTTCTAATAAAAGGAAATGCCCTTAATTCATATCTCCTTTCTTTTTATTGAGCAGATGTTGTTTGCATGAGGAAAATATTCATTAACTTTATTTGTGGTCCTTTATTTGTGCATTTTACATGTTCAATGAATAATTAATAAAGGAAATGCACAAGCACGTAGATAAAATAAAGTTTAGTAATGTGAACAGTATCGCTTTCTCTCTGAAACTTAATTACATTAAGTTTAAAATTAAAAAAATACATTAAAATGATGAAATTGTTCCTTATTAGCAATAACAAAGCGTATGGTATGTTGTTAAAGCCCAGCTGCCCGGTGCATTGTTTCCTGTCAGACAAAACGACACAGAGATATCCTAACAATGCTTTTGACGGCAACATGTTTTAAGTGTGGTAAGAATAGCCTGCAAACCCAGGTCACTGACCCCTCAGGCTGAGGGACCGAGAGCTGGTAAAACCCCTGGGATTCTTCTGAGGGGTTTTGGTGTGAACGTGTGCCGACGCAACTGCTGTACTTAGACGAGACAGAGACTGAAGAGGAGACAGACTGGAGAGGAGACACAGACAGGAGAAGAGACAGACTGGAGAGAAGACAGACTGGAGAGAAGGCAGAGACAGGAGAGGAGACAGACTGGAGAGGAGACAGACTGGAGAGAAGGCAGAGACTGGAGAGGAGACAGACTGGAGAGGAGACAGACAGGAGAGGAGACAGACTGGAGAGGAGACAGACAGGAGAAGAGACAGACAGGAGAGAAGGCAGAGACAGGAGAGGAGACAGACAGGAGAGGAGACAGACTGGAGAAGAGGCAGACAGGAGAGGAGACAGACAGGAGAGAAGGCAGAGACAGGAGAGAAGACAGAGACTGGAGAGAAGGCAGAGACAGGAGAGAAGGCAGAGACAGGAGAGAAGACAAAGACTGGAGAGGAGACAGAGGAGAAGTGGATGTTGTTATTGGTGATTCTTTCCACAGAAAGGTATATGAGTGTGTTAGGGTGATCGTATCGTGTGTGTAAATCTGAGAACTTCGAGCGATGAGGTTTTGTTAGCAGCCATGAAGATGGGAGCTGTGGACGTGGTCCTGGTTACTCTGAATAACAACATCAGTTTCATCGGTATGTTTTTTTTTACATTTACATACATGAACATGTACTTTTCTAGTTGTTGAAGATGTTAAACATGTCAGCGGTTAGACAGCCATAGAACAACTATTTGATGATGGATTTTGTTCAATTGTGAAAGGATTTCAAACCTTTCAAGAAAATGTCTCAGAAAGAGCTTGTGGAGTTTATGAAGCCAAAACACGTATGACCTCTCGTGTTTGTGTTTGAGTACCAGCCTGTGTTTTCCCATCTCCTCCAGGTAAGACCTGGTGGGTCTTCACATTGACTCTTCGCCTCTCCTCCCTCCTCCTCTCTGGCTTCACCCTCTTCTACGACGAGCAGGATCAGTTTGTCTGTAACACCATCCAGCCTGGTTGTACCAACGTGTGTTTCGACATCTTCTCTCCTCTCTCCCTCTTCCACTTCTGGCTGCTTCAGCTCCTCTCCCTCAGCCTCCCTCACTTCCTGTTCCTCACCTACGTCACCCACAGAGTCCTCTCCTCCCAGAGTGGCCCAGCTCCTCGCCGCTCCTCGGAGAAGAGTCAGACGAGCTCTCTCTCCTCCCTCCGCCAAACTCCCTCCAGGCAAACTCACCTCGGCGCAGCCCCGCCGTCTGATTGGTCCTCGGCCAGCTATCCGTGTGCATCCTTCCTGGATTCCCTCGCTCGCGTCCTCCTGGAAGCTGCTTTCGTCGCCGCCCAGCTGTACCTCTACGGTCTCTCCGTGCCCCACAGCTTCCTGTGTTACGAGGCTCCGTGTGTCTCCGGGGTGGCCTGCTACACCTCCAGGCCCACGGAGAAGACCCTGATGCTGATCTTCATGCTAGGGGTGGCCTCCCTCTCCTTCCTGCTCGGGCTGATCGACTTAGCTTGTTCCCTGAGGCGTGTGGCGGGGCGGAAGAGGAAGAAGGAGGAGGAAGAGCTGAGCCGAGGGGAACAGAACAGCGTGTTCATGGGTAACGGTGTCATGGAGGACACGGAGGTTCTTCTGAGCAAGACCGCCCCAAACGGAGCGCTCAGGAGGGGAGTTGACGACCGTGCGACGCCGTCCATCGACGGTGACTCCGTCCACCACTCTGTTGTTCCACAAACTCCCAGGACCCACCTGGTCCCCCTCGGCGGTGCCTCGACCACACGCGGCCGCGTGCTCCGAGAGGGCGGCGGCAGCGGGGGCGGGTTGTCCACGTTCGGGGGCACGCTGGGGTGCGGTCGCTACATCCTCCATGACAACACGCCGCCCTCGTCGCCTCAGAGGGAGAGGCGGGCGGCACCGGGTCCAGGCATCGTCATGACCTTGACCACGCCAGCAGGAAACAGGAAGCCGGGTCGGTACGCCTCAATAGGGGGCATCGGGGAGGACCAGCACTCTGTCGGCAGTGGGATCCAGGATAAGAGAGCGTATGTGTGACTTGGCACAGGATCTGACTATCGGGGAGCGACTGAGGAAACTTGAGGGAGTTTGTGGAAAAGGCTTCAGAGGTCATCTGGGCACTGTTTCAAAATAATTTCTTATCCAGAGCGACTTACAGCACGTACAGGGACATTCTCCCCGAGGCAAGTAGGGTGAAGTGCCTTGGCCAAGGACACAATGTCATGTTGGCACAGCTAGGATTCGAACTCGCAACATTCTGATTACTTGCCCGATTCCCTCACCACTCAGCCGCTTGCCTGCCTACCTGTAGGTTATTTTATATTGTATATTTTCTTGAGTGTGGATATATAAAGAAAAATTCATATATGGATATTAGCTTCTGAATATAGACAAACGTATTCTGTCACGTTAAGATAACTATTAACGAATGAGTAAACTTAATACGATAAGTTTTGATTAGTTAGTTGAACGATCTCGACATATTGTATCGTGTGTGTGTGTGTAATGTAGTTATTTATGTTTGCCAACCTTGAAAAAGGGGGTCATTGTCACAATGCAGACTGACCTTCAACCAACAATAGGTAGAGGACTCAGCTGCTGCCAGCTCTCTCAGGTTTGTTTATTGTTGTCACACAGGACAGGTTAGCCACCCTGCTATGCCCTGACCTGACCCACACTAAACCCAAGCTGTTCAGATAACGCCAACACTGTCGTCTTCCTGGTCTGGTATTCAGCGCATCCATACACCCCCCTGAGTACAGATGCTGCGTGCGCTAACTTTAGATATATACCCTTGACTTCACTGGTCAGATGTCCATCACAGATTGAGAGGAATTTTCCTCAATCTGAGAGTATAATTCAGATTTTTGTGAATGAGATCGACGACACCGTTCTGTTTAATGACTTGACTGCCCTCTCCTGGACAATGTGCATCCTGATCACAACTGCTACTTGAAATCTTAACATTCAAAACCTATTAACATTCTGCTGTGAGAGGGATCGGAACAGAACCTTCGTCTTCTGGAACATTCTAGAATACTATTCTATTCTAAACTTCCAGAATTTTCTGCAGTTCAGAAGAAAGATTGAACTCCCTACTGATCCTGCGTTGGTGATTTTGTACACAACCTCCTCTTCCTCCAGGCTTAGACAACACAGCTCAATCTACCCTCCCAGGATCCAAATGCTGACTGGAGATTGAGAGGTTAGAGGGCTGGATCCAACATCGACCTTAAAAGGGCTGTCAAAACGTCAAAACAAATATTGATCACCTGGATTTATTTTCACGTCTAGCTGCCCCCTGTAGACGCAAAATAAAAAAGGAAGCCATTTAAGCGCCTTTGTAGTTCATGTCAGAGTAAACACACAGGGCAGAGTACCTGGTGTTTCCTGGGGGTCTCTCCTGCCAGCTCTCTGTTATGTTGAAGGATGAAGCTGAAGTGTTGAAGTAATCAGAGAAACTGTATCTGGGTCGTTCATCTTCTGTCTCCACAGCAGTGATGTGTGTGTGGAGTCAGTGAACAAGGCACAAGCTGGGAGATCAGTGAGCTGGGTCCTACAAGGCTGTGGCTCTGCTGGCTATCCTGGAGTACAAGGTTAGAAAGATGTGAACAAACACAAATAAGTGCTTGTATTTTGGCGGCCTTTCTGCTGACGGCTGAGTTTTTGTTGTTGTTCTTACAATGAATTCCCTGAGAAAATATGAAGATGTTTGCTCTTTCCTAGTAACAGTTACAGAAGGAATACAAATTCTATGAGGCGGTTTTTCACCTGATATAATGTACAACGGTTCATACACTCTTGACCACTAGGTGGCAGAACTGCCTTATGTTTTTGCTTGAAACTTCCTTATGGTGACTTTGTACAACTGTGAAAATCTGCACGTGACCTTGCTTTGACAAAAACTTTTATAAATCACCGTTAAACAAACTGTTGGCCAGAATTCACTTTTGTATTCATCTTTAGTGTTGTCACTGACATGGCAGCTACATATTTGAAACAAGGGTCAGTCTATCCCAGGGCTAGACAACCCTGATCCTAGGGAGCCACTGGCCTGAAGGTTTTAGATGTTTCCCTGCTCCAGCACACCTGATTCTAATGAAGGGTCGTTATCTAGCTCTGTGGATACGACTCTTCATTCCTATCAGGTGTGCTGGAGCAGGGAAACGTCTCAAATCTTCAGGACAGTGGCTCCCTATAGGACCAGAGTTCCCTACCCCTGGGGCCTCATGTACAAAGGTTGCGTACGCACAAAAACGTGGCGTACGTCCTTTCCCACGCTCACGTTCAGATGTATCAAACGTGAAATGACCGTGGAAATGTGCGGTGCCCCACACCAACTTCATAGCTGTCGTACGCACGTTTCTACAGCTATTGTTCATTTGGCGACACTTAGAGGTGATGCTGGGAAACTGTTAATAATGTGAAAACAGTCATCAGAGTGATGTGCACATCAGAGACACCGTCATGAACAATTTACACACCCAGGCGTTTGTAATCGTATAGGTGAATATAAAAGCATGCGCAAAGTGATGAAGAAAATGGTATTAACAATGGCAGCGTTAGCGTTGTTTAAGGACCTTGCAAATGGTGCAATCCGACGTGAGCAAGCTTTTAGGGAACGCAAGGATTTACTTGCAAACAATAACGGGCTCATAAGTAAAACAGCGAAATGCACATTTGGGCAAGTGTGCATTCATATGTTTTTATTTTATTGAAATTAGAGCTGCAAAGCTTTCTATCAAGCCACTGATTGACTCTTTTCTTCCCTCTACTCATTTTGATTTATCTGATCCAGGGCCGGCTCTACTTAATAAAACGTCTTCACACAAAACGGCATGATTAAGGGTGCCTGGCAGCGCCCCTCCAACCGATGGCGCTCTAGGCAACCGCCTATGTCGCCTATGCCAAGAGTCGGCCCTGATCTCATAAAAAGCATGCGCAATGTGAGACACAAGAGGGAAATCTCAGGTCCAGGGCCTATTTACATTAATTTGCATATTTAAATGGGGGCGTGGACAGGGAGGAGTTCGGCACCTCTGCATGTGCGCTCAATTCCACGGTGATTGTGATGTACAAAAGAAACGTGCTTGGATTCATGCCTACGCACACTTTGATACATCTGAATTTATTTGTGCGTACGACAGTTTCTGGGTTTTGGCGTACGCCAAGTTTCAGTAGGAAATCCACGCAAGTCTTTGTACATGAGGCCCCAGGGGTCTCATTTATAAAGGAGTGCGTAGAATTCTTACTAAAAGTGTGCGTACGCCCAAAAGCGTAAATTGGCGTACGCACACAAAAATTCAGATTTATAAAACCGTGCGTACGCACACCTGTAGGCAATGTTCGCTTTATAAATCACAGCTTAACCACAAGTGTGCGTACGTAAAGTATCATTGCACCCCGCCCTGAACGCGCCCATTTTTAACCATAAATGGTCAATGCAAAGGACCTCATGAATGCTAATCTAGTATCATTATCATGCATGAACCTGGCAGGTGATTCTTTTTCACGGTGAATCAAGGCAAACAAAAAACAACACTAGTGCGACAGCGCCAAGTGGCAGAACCGGAGAAAAAGCGGTAACAACTGCAGAAGTAAATTCCATGTTTAAGTATCTTGCATGGCGATTAAACGAATTCTGATTCTGAAGTGTAATGAGTGTAGTGATTGCGCGAGAGCTTAACAACTGTATTTCCAGTTTTTGACATATGATGATATATGCACAGTATTAAAGAAATATATTTAGTTATACTTTGTGTTCTGTAGTTACATGCATTTCAGCCTCCTACACTGCGGTAAAAGGACAATCTGATTGTGAGACAGACAGCGCTGAATATTGATTACAAATTTGAGTTGCATTGTACAAGATGTGTATGGAACAATTGTCACGCAGTTCAAGCTCAAATAACACTGATGTATTTAATCTTCATTATAATCATAAATTGAGTCAATGTGTGTGAGAACAACAAAATGCATAAATATTACGAGTTATAGCTTCTCCGACTTTTACTTTTTGCAGTGTCTCCAATTCCCACTGTCTCCAAAAAGTGCGTAGGTTTACGGGAGGGTCATAGTTTGCGTGGAGGACCGCACATTCTACCGCCAAGTTTGTTTTTTATAAATCACTGACTTTGCGTGAAAACTGGCGTACGCACATTTTCAGCCCCGTTTTGTGCGTACGCAAGCTTTATAAATGAGACCCCAGGTCTATCCAAACTTTACCATGTTGCTAATTCCCAAATTCTACAATAACAACAACAACATAGTAGAAAAGGTTAGCGAGGTGGTCATCTGGACCTCTTCTACTGTGGAACACTCCTGGAGGAATGAGGGTCTACTCTACACCTACTGAATATTGACACATTTGACTGAGTAATTTAGATGGTTGGACTAGAAGGCCTCTCCAAATCTTTGTGTTCCTGCAGACAGTGGTCGACCTAACATTGTTCATATGCAACAGTTAGTCCTTGCTTGTTAAGAGGATGAGGCAGCTGTGTTAAGCTCAGACACGGTAAACAGAACACACGCTGGGCCTCATTAAGTTTGCGCACGAGGGAGGACATGCCCGTCAGCGTCGCGCGCTCTTCTCGCTGACGTTTTAATTGCAGCCCTGCGGCCTCGAGACAGTGAGCACATGGACGACTGTACAATTATCAACATCGAGAAGGCGGAATCTTGCCTAAATAATGCCAGTAGCAGGCCCCTTCTTCCTTATCGAGGTAAGAATGTTAGGCCCATGTGTGTTACGGTCGTTAAGACTGGAAGACGAGGTGTAAGACATAATTCTTGCACGCGGTAGAGGGGGGGGGGGGAAGAGAGATAACGCGCAGAGAACACATGTGGAGTCGTCATTGACATATCAATGCTCTTCCGCGTTTCACACCTCTTAATGAACAGCCTAAATATAAAGTAAAAAACAAAGGTCACCCCCCCCCAAAAAAAATTTAATCGAGGCCATATTTTTTATAGAAGAAATAATTTGCGTCTTATATAACGTAATTGCGACTGTTTGCCGTTTCAACACGTCATATGCAACACTTAAAGATTCACATTACTCTTTTTGACTGAAAACTAGACTGACAAATTAGGCTACAAAAACACGTCATTAACTAGGCACCAAGATAGGACGCACGAGTAGTTCAATAAAAAATGTTTTATTCTCAAAATAAAGATTTGATATCACAGTAAAGTGTACATATTTACAAAAGTCGTAGAAATTTGATATACAACTGTACATGTTTGAGCATCAATGATAAGGCTATATAAATACACATTTCTCACTGATAAACCCGTATGAGACTTCAAGGCATAAACACAATGTACTTCAAAACTGGCTGCGATACTGATTGCCTAATCAAAGGTTTAAAACGAGACAGACTGTCTCTAATTTAATTTTAACATAAAAAATGGACGTTTAAGACAAAACGGTTATTTTGTGGTTTACGGATAATCCTCATTTCAAAATAGGAATCTTACTGCTGAAGAGGTGCTCGTTTAATGAGGCCGAGATAAGACTGTGTATTCTTCATTCCCCTGTCATGGGGAGGGTGTCTTTATGTTAGCTAAGTCATTAGGCTCTCATTAACGTGCTAATTAGAAACACGCAGATGGACAATCCCAACACGATTAGCGGTCCGCTCTTCTTTTCAAACCCGTGACAATGGCATCTGTTTGGGACAGGACACTGAACTAGCTGTGCCCGACCTCCACGTGAGTCCCGTGCTCACGTCACTGTACATGGACCCGCTCGTGGCCTTGTTGCCCCAGCAACAGCGGGTACAGAAAGTTCTCCACGACTCGAGCGTTTTGCCAGACCAAACCCACGCGCCGGACGTGATGCCAACCAATAGGCACATGAAGTATTTGAGCATGAAAACAGCGTAGTCCGGCTTCTGCGTGTCCCCTTCCGGCAGGCACGAGCAGTTGTGGGTGATTTCCCACGTCTGTCTATTGTGTTGCTCGTAGAAATAACAGGCGACAATGACGGTGGCAGGGACCGTGTAGAGCACAGTGAACACCCCGATCCTGATCATCAGTCTCTCCAGTTTGTCTGTTTTCGTTCCCCCTTGTTTGATCACGCTCCGGATCCGAAACAGGGACACAAACCCGGCCAGCAGAAACATAGTGCCGATGAATAAATAGATGACCAAGGGCGCTAAGACAAACCCTCTGAGGTTCTCCAAGTTCTGGTTCCCCACGTAGCAGATTCCCGCCACGGGGTCTCCGTCCACCGAACTCAATGCCAGAACAGCTATAGACTTCATGCTGGGTATGAGCCAGGCGGCCAGGTGGAAATACTGCGAGTAACTAGCAATGGCCTCGTTCCCCCATTTCATCCCCGCGGCCAGAAACCAGGTCAGGGACAGAATGACCCACCAAATGGAGCTGGCCATGCCGAAAAAGTAAATAAGCAGAAACACAATCGTACAGAGCGCTGGCCCGGTGGTCTCGTAGTGGATGTGTCGAATGTCATGCTCACTGTTACACGCCACTTGTTCGTGTCCGGCAATGAGTCGAACAATGTAGCCGACAGACACGAACATGTAGCAGGCTGAGAGGAAGATAATCGGTCGTTCTGGGTATTTAAATCTCTCCATGTCTATTAAGAAAGTGGCGACAGTTGCAAAAGTTGAAACGAAGCACAGAACGGACCAAAGTCCGATCCAAAACGCGGTAAAAGTCCTCTCCTCTTGCGAAAAGTAAGGGCTGTGACAAGGCATGGCACAGTTAAGAATATGTCCTGTTTTTATTCTGTTAAAAAGAGGATGGCTTTCGCTGTTCACCGGAACCATGGGCGCGCGACAGTGACAGCCCGGCTCGCACGAGGCTGTGGCGGGCTTGTGTTTACCTCCAGGCACGTTAGGACGGAGTCCGTTCTTGGGCTTTCGCATGCTGAACGGTTTCACGGGACGATTCGTGGGCTTGACGACGACAGGCGTGGCGGTGGTGGCGTCGCTCCGGTTGTAGTCCATACAGAGGGTGTTCTGGTCGCCTTGAACCGGTAATAAATCGCACCTCATTCGGTCTGGCCACGGGAACCCGTACTGGCGCATGAGCGGGGCACAGCCCGCCTTGGCTCGCTCACACACACCCCGGCAGGAGGGCAGGGGCTTCTTATAGTCCTCCAGGCAGATAGGAGTGTACATGCTGCACAGAAAGAACCTCAAGTCCGGCGAACATTTGATTTCCACGAGGGGCCAAAACTGATGCACCTCCAGCCCAGCCTCGTCCTGCGTGTCGTGGTTAAACTGGTTAGGCATGTAGGTGTAGTTATAACCGATCCCTTTGCATAAAGGCACGGATATCCTTTGGCACGTCAGTTCTTTCGCCGCAGCGCAAGTCGACCGGTGCAACAAGAGTGCCCAGAACACCACCACGCACCAGCCCGGTAAATTCCACTCCATCTTCGGTAACGGGTGAATTCGTTTGCTCCCTTTAAGTCCCAGGCGAACTTGCAAAGCGCCCGTGCAAAGCAGGCAGTGGGGGTAACAAATCCTATTCGCGAAGAGATGCTGGTAAAGTCATGCTCCTCTCAGGACGGTTCTCCTGGGGGAGTAAGGATGGTCTTCCCCCCTGATGGTCTCTCCCCCTGATGATCTCTCCCCCTGATGGTCTCCCCCCCTGACAGAGTTGACTGACTGGCTGCAGCACCTCAAGTCTTCCCACACCGACAGTCCGTTCCCATGGATACAGTTGCTGCTGTTGTATCTGCTTTCTAAAAATCGAAATGCGACTATTTTGATCGCAATAGCAGAATAAACCTTCCGACTAGAAGCGCTTCTCTCTCGGTCTTTGTGTGCTGTTGTCAACGTTGCTTGGTCTGCACGCTCTGCACGCTCTGCAACAGGCGCACGCTCTGCTTTATACAGGAGGCGGTGGGAACTCCCCCTTGTTGGCCCGCCTTATCACTGTATAGCTTCAGGGTGGGAACAGGGATGAAGTCAATCAAAGTTGTCTTTAGGTGTTAGTTTAAAATGTTGACCCTGGAAAGGTTTAATAAGAGTCTGTCTGTTTATGCAGTGCATACGGAAACTATTTCTAGCCAATCTTCATTGGACTTTAGAATTAGTCAATATGTTTTTGTTTTTAATAAGATCATTATAATGAAATAATGAAATTAAATAAACATATGAAAATATTGAATGAATGTAGGCTATCATTATCCCCAATCGTTTATCGATTCTAATATTGTTTGGTAAGCCAACGTGTTTTGACAGAAAATACAGTTTCAAATTCAGCATAAGCAAAATCAATCACAGTAACAAAATACAGGCCGATCTGTTTTAACGTTAGAACACCACGTTTTTTACGTCTAACGGGCACAGAATAGTCAATTAAAAACGAGGTAAAGGGCAGGGCAGGCTTAACGTGGGCTAGTTATCGAGCCACAGGGGGTTGTGCTAGACTAAGAAAGCGGTGTTTGTCTTGTTGGCGGAGCCAAAGATTTCTATTAACTCCTCAATAAGACTCACGCTGTGGAGGTCATTACTGAAATGTCTTGCAATTCCTAACAAACGCGATAATGTGTGTCAATAGCCTCAGTAAGGAAATAAAACGAAACAAGCTTTTAAGCACAGTGATTGGGTAACCATAATTAATGGGTTTCACACTAATAATATATATATAAAAAAATATCAAACAGAGTCTTAAACTAATTTATTTTCAATACTTTGTGTGTGTCTGTGTCTGTCTGTCTGTCTCAGCCTCTCTCTTTATCTTCCTCTATGTATATCCATGCTCGATCTCTCCAGATTTCTAGTTTATACACCAATGGCTAGGATCATTAGTCACACACACGGACACACAAACACACACGCACACGCACACGCACTCTTCAGGTGAGAGCTTCTGAACAGGTGTCCAGTCTCAGGGCTCAGTGTAACAGCAGTGGATGTGAATTGGGGCATCAGTTTCACCCAGACTGGGGGCCTATGAACTGTGCCCCTTCCCCCCCGCCCCCACCTCACCACTCGTATTGATTAACATACAGATAGTCCCAACCACCAACTGTCGAATAGCCCACTACACACGTACGTGTGTGTGTGTGTGTGTGTGAGAGAGAGAGAGAGCTGTGGTAGCAGGTGTAAAGTTACATACGGGCCCCCCTTGCATTCCACATTCAAAAGAGTGGAAATGGAATTAGTGCATCTGTTTAAAACTCAATTTCGGGGGTCCTCTGTCCAGTCCACTCTCCCCCTCCCCTCTTCTTCCAGGGCTACTGCAGTTCAAGATGCCAGATGCCAGTTCAGTTCAGATGTTTGTATGCAAAATACAAGGTCTTTCTTTAAACCCTGAACGTTTTCTGGTGGTTGAACTGACCAGCGAACGAGGGCTGTTACTTTATGCTTCAAAACAGTTTGTTACCTCATCAGAAATAACACATTTGAATGGAATGGGCGACTTCTGAAGTGATTTTCTGATGTTTATAAGAAGTTTGACTGTTGTTTTGACTCTGCTGGTCGTACTCCCTTCAGTACGTTTAAAGTACTTGAACATCTCGAGTACAACTAGAAAAAGCATTATTAAGTCTCAAAACAATGACCTCTAGTGCCATTTTAGTCTCTGGGTGACGTAGACTTAATTTGAAACTTAATCTCAGGGGTGTGTATGTCTTTGTCTCTGTGTGTGGCAGAGGGAGGTGTGTGTGTGTGTGTGTGTGTTTGGGGGCAGACAGCGAGGAGGAGGGGGGGGGTCTGAGTGTAATTAGAGCAATGATAAGACAGCGGCCCCCTTCTGAAGATGTTTACCTTGGGGTGTGGCTGCCATCCGCCAGACGCCAGCCCTCATCCCCTCATCTCTCTGGAGGGATGAGGCAATGAGGCAAGCGGTGGGCTGGATTAACCAATAAAAACCAGTAAACATCATCTATGCATCACAGCCAGTTTCTCTCCTGGCTAACGGGTCAGATAAGAAACTCTGAAACTTCGTTTGTCGTTTGCCGGAAGTTCCGCGTAGTGATTTTGTTCTTCTCTTTATGTTTTTCTTTTCTTTTCTTCTTCATGTCTTTCTCCGTATTCTTCGTTCTCTAATTTTTCTTCATCTCTTTCTCCATATTCTTCTTCTTCTCCTCTTCAATTTCACTTACGTCTTCCTCCTCTCATATTTTACGTTCCTACCAAGTTCCTCTGCCTCCCTGCCTGTCAGCCCCACTGTCAGCCCCCCTGTCAGCCCCCCTGTCAGCCCCCCTGTTAGCCCTGTTAGTTGAGAGATTTGTTTCTAATCAGTTTCAGGTGTGTTCTAACACTCTCCACCCCGGCCCTGCCCACAAGACACACACACACACACATACACTGGCCTCCTGAGGTGATGGAGCGTGTGTCTGTTGCGCTGGCCCTCCTCCCCTCGTTAACCTGATCAAACAGAGTTCAGAGTCAGACTGCCCCCAACCTCAACACCCTGACCCCCTGCCCTCCACGTCACATAACACCCCTCCTCCACCCTCACTTCTAATGCCCCTCCTCCACCCTCACTTCTAACACCCCTCCTCCACCCTCACTTCTAATGCCCCTCCTCCACCCTCACTTCTAACACCCCTCCTCCACCCTCACTTCTAATGCCCCTCCTCCACCCTCACTTCTAATGCCCCTCCTCCACCCTCACTTCTAATGCCCCTCCTCCACCCTCACTTCTAATGCCACTCCTCCACCCTCACTTCTAATGCCCCTCTCCACCCTCACTTCTAATGCCCCTCCTCCACCCTCACTTCTAATGCCCCTTCACCACCCTCACTTCTAATGCCCCTCCTCCACCCTCACTTCTAATGCCCCTCCTCCACCCTTACTTCTAATGCCCCTCCTCCACCCTCACTTCTAATGCCCCTCCTCCACCCTCACTTCTAATGCCCCTCCTCAACCCTCACTTCTAATGCCCCTTCACCACCCTCACTTCTAATGCCCCTCCTCCACCCTCACTTCTAATGCCCCTTCACCACCCTCACTTCTAATGCCCCTCCTCCACCCTCACTTCTAATGCCCCTCCTCCACCCTCACTTCTAATGCCCCTCCTCCACCCTCACTTCTAATGCCCCTCCTCCACCCTCACTTCTAATGCCCCTCCTCCACCCTCACTTCTAATGCCCCTTCACCACCCTCACTTCTAATGCCCCTCCTCCACCCTCACTTCTAATGCCCCTTCACCACCCTCACTTCTAATGCCCCTCTCCACCCTCATTTCTAATGCCCCTCCTCCACCCTCCCTTCTAATGCCCCTCCTCCACCCTCACTTCTAATGCCCCTCCTCCACCCTCACTTCTAATGCCCCTCCTCCACCCTCACTTCTAATGCCCCTATCCACCCTCACTTCTAATGCCCCTCCTCCACCCTCACTTCTAATGCCCCTCCTCCACCCTCACTTCTAATGCCCCTCCTCCACCCTCACTTCTAATGCCCCTCCTCCACCCTCACTTCTAATGCCCCTCCTCCACCCTCACTTCTAATGCCCCTCTCCACCCTCACTTCTAATGCCCCTTCACCACCCTCACTTCTAATGCCCCTCCTCCACCCTCACTTCTAATGCCCCTTCACCACCCTCACTTCTAATGCCCCTCCTCCACCCTCACTTCTAATGCCCCTCCTCCACCCTCACTTCTAATGCCCCTCCTCCACCCTCACTTCTAATGCCCCTTCACCACCCTCACTTCTAATGCACCTTCACCACCCTCACTTCTAATGCCCCTCCTCCACCCTCACTTCTAATGCCCCTTCACCACCCTCACTTCTAATGCCCCTTCACCACCCTCACTTCTAATGCCCCTCCTCCATCCTCACTTCTAATGCCCCTCCTCCACCCTCACTTCTAATGCCCCTCCTCCACCCTCACTTCTAATGCCCCTCCTCCACCCTCACTTCTAATGCCCTCCTCCACCCCTCAGTGAGTGGTCAGTGAGAATTATCCCCCTTCTGTTCCTCCTAATGGTTCGTTAGCGAGCAACTGACACATTTTTACTGTGAGGTATAGTAGGTTCAGCCAGTGTATAGTGTATAGTATAGTAGGTTCAGCCAGTCTAAACGTGGACCTGGCTCACGTCACGTCAGCTAGCCTCCAGTCACCTAGCCTCAGGTCAGCTAGCCTCAGGTCAGCTAGTCTCCGGTCAGCTAGCCTCCAGTCACCTAGCCTCCGGTCAACTAGCCTCAGGTCAGCTAGCCTCCAGTCACCTAGCCTCCGGTCAGCTAGCCTCAGGTCAGCTAGCCTCCAGTCACCTAGCCTCCGGTCAGCTAGCCTCAGGTCAGCTAGCCTCCAGTCACCTAGCCTCCGGTCAGCTAGCCTCAGGTCAGCTAGCCTCCAGTCACCTAGCCTCCGGTCAGCTAGCCTCAGGTCAGCTAGCCTCAGGTCAGCTAGTCTCCGGTCAGCTAGCCTCCAGTCACCTAGCCTCCGGTCAACTAGCCTCCAGTCAGTTAGCCTCAGGTCAGCTAGCCTCCAGTCACCTAGCCTCCGGTCAACTAGCCTCCGGTCAGCTAGCCTCCGGTCAGCTAGCCTCCGGTCAGCTAGCCTCAGGTCAGCTAGCCTCCGGTCAGCTAGCCTCCGGTCAGCTAGCCTCCGGTCAGCTAGCCTCCGGTCAGCTAGCCTCCGGTCAACTAGCCTCCGGTCAACTAGCCTCAGCTCTGCCCATCTTAATCTGGCACTTGTTCAGGCCTACTGGACATCTTTAAGCCCTGAAAAGCATGGACGCTAACGCCTCGAAAAGGGGAACTGGAAACGTTCAGTCGTGTTTATAATTCCTCTCTTTCTCCCTGCTGCTCTGACGTCTCCTGCAAGGTAAACAGAGAGGTTGGAGCTTCACACAAACCAGGATTCATTAGAGCAGCGCGACGACAGCCCCAGAGAGGCAGAGTGGCTGGACTTTTTTCTTTTTCCTTTTTCAAAGTGTCGTACAAATGAGCGTACACGTTAAGTCGCTGTTTTTCCAAATCTTTTCACACGTCCTCCTCCACTCACCCACCCCTCCTCTACCGCCCTCCCAACCCTAAACATAGAGGCTGAATCTTAACGCCATTCATGATGTTTTATTGCCGGCCCTCACCTGAGAGAACGGGGACGCCAGAGGTTAGAACTCGTTAGCGGCGAGGATTGTGGCGAGGCAGGAAATTAGGTCATTTATAAAAATAAAAAAATCAGCCCCCTTTCCTCTCCCCTCTGTACTTTCTTTTTCGTTGGAAATTCAACACCTGAACCACCTTTCATAGCTGTTTCTTTAAAAAGATATACGTAATAAACCTCCAACTGTCACAGGATATAGTGAAAATATAGTTGGCGTTTGGGATATTTCAGTCGTTTCTGTTTTCCGACATGCGTTACGGTGGGCTGTGTTTAACAAGCTCTTGTCCCCAGTGTCGTTGCTAGACATGTTGGTGTCCAACGCCCGCCGCCCCCCCTCCCGAGATGCAGAGTCATAGTACATGTTTGGTGGGAGCGGTAGGGTACTGCTTGTCCCAGTCGACTGCACGGCATCACTTAAGCACTCCCAGACTCAGACCCACAACCCTACCCTCCACCTCAGCTGGGACACAAAACTTGGCTCGCCTCCCTCTCTCCAGTGGAACTGGAGTTTTTACTGTATTGAACCTGGTGGACTTTAATCCTCTGATGTCCCATAAGCGGTCGTGCCTGGAAAAGACATCTGCGCCTGGTGTCAGGTCTGCTCCGCCGGCCCAGGAGCAGCAGCTTGATGGAGGAAGGTAAATCAGAAAAGGGGCTTGGGGTACTTCCTGTTGCATCTGTGAGATGATGTTTCCTCGTTTCACCTCGCGCTGACGGATGAACACACACACACACACACACATACACTTATACACACACACATACACACACATACACGCACAAGCGTAGATGCTGTGCTCATACACACACGCACAGGTTGTTTATCATGTTGTCTTTTACATGAACAGCACACAGACACGCACACATGCAGTTCAACCTCGCTCCCAGCTAGTCCGTGCTATTATTTACCCCTGTCAGAGGCCTGACTGCCAGATCCACTCTACACCATGTACAGGGAGTGGGAAGAGGAAGGAGGGGAGGAGGGAAAGGAGGGGAGGGGGTCTAACAGGCACACACCCGATACATTCCACATGGCGGTGACAAGACTGACCCAGACGGCAATCGAGTGGCCAGGCTTGGGGCCAAACCTCTGGGTCCACAGGAGAGCCCTGCCTGACAGGCTCACACTCAACAGAGAGGTCCAGAACCTCACCGGACTGGCCTGAGTTATAGAGGGAGAGGAGGGAGGGAGGGAGGGAGCGAGGGAGGGAGAAGAGAGGAGGGAAGGAGGAAAGGAGGGAGGAGAGAGGGGAAGGGGGAGGGGGGGAGGTAGGAGAGTGCTTAAGCAGAGGAGGTGGGGACATATGGGAAGAGAAACATGATTTTTTGGGCATGAAACCTATGCACCAATATAATTAAGTGCATCGATTATGGACATTCACAACTTTAAACATGCGTACGAATGTCTTGAGTTGGCTTTAAAGTCAAATATTTCTTCCCTTGGTTAGACGATGTAGCAAAACTATACACACATCAACATGCTTTCTCGATCCTTTAAGTGTCAAAAAAGTGAATGATCACGCTCCAGCACACTCATTAAGACAATCTGCCTTCAAATATCCGACTACAAATGAGTTTAGTGCAGAAGAGTCAATAAGCAAACCATTTACCAAGAAACCATCACACCCTCCCATTAGGAAGATATATAACCCAGGATCTATTGCTACACGAGCACTAACAGCTAATTAGTGCTAATGTCTAACTAGTGCTAATAAGCGCTGACATCTAAATATAGCTACCTAGCACAAATTGCTAACTAGTGCTAACGGCTACCTAGGGCAAATTTCTAACTAGCAATAACATCTAACTAGAGATACTTGCTAACTAGCGACGTTGGCAGTATTGGATTCCTGCATGCTGTGGATCCTGACACTGGCACTGCACAGGGAACCTTCCAGAGGTCAAGGCGGGGGCAGGCAGACCAACACACACCCTCTCCTCAAAGACCCGAGCAAAATGGCACAGACGCTCTGAATGTAGAGGTCCTCATCTAGACTCCCAGAGTGGTCATGTTTTGAGCCGCTAAGGTCGCGTCCAGCCAACAACATGCTAATCCCAGAGAAGACTTCCATGTTTAGTTACTATGGCTACGTTCTTCCCATATGCCCCGTAGCGATGCTATTCATAGCCCTTTAGCTCTACGTGAGGTAGCAAAGTCAAGTTTACTACCCAGGAAACCGATAAATATGTCGGACGCAACCTCTTAAAATGTTATGGGGTTGTTTGGCCGTCTGTGAATCAGTTGGAGAGGAACAACTCCAAAACCCGCTGGTTTTTGCTTCTCTGACCGGTCAACTGTGTGGGTGTGTGTGGCGTTCATAAAACAAAGGAGCGAGTTGATTCAAGTCAACAACTGACAGCGATGCTGCTTGTCGGCAAGTGAATCGAGTTTCTTGAAATGCTTCAGAAAAGTCCCAAAACAAGTTAACGGGTGAAGGAGAATCTTTCAGGTCGACCACAGCCAAACCAGCACCGGTCAGATGGACGGACAAGCGCCAAATCCGGACGCGTGTGTGCGCTTGCTACCGTGACACCTGTTACCACGGCAACGCGGCCCTGGGCCGTCGGCGTCTTTGGGCCCCCCTGCGGTGACGTGGTGGGGTAGCTGGTGCTCCCAAAAGGGCTGGGGTGGTGGGGGGGGGTTCATGAACGACAGCCATTGTTGCTGTGCGACGGGAAGAAAAACGAGAGGTTTGGCAACTCAGGTGGAATTTCCTACTGTGATGTTATCTCACTCAAGACATTTAGCTGCAGCCAAATGACTGAGAGCAAGGGGGGGGGGGGGTGGAGGTAGAGAGTGGCAGGGACAGACAGAGAGAGAGTGAACGTATGTTAGAGACAGAGAAAGGGAGATGGCAGGGAGGGGAACAGAAAGAGAGTGGGAGGGTGGGTGAAAGAAAGAAAACAAGAGACCGAGAGAGAGAGAGAGAGAGAGAGAGAGAGAGAGAGAGAGGGAAAGGTAGACAGAGGGAGAATGTAGGAGTGAGTGGGTCAGGAAGAGAAAGTGGCAGGGAGGGAGAACAAGAGGCAGAAAGAAAGAGAACAAGAGAGAGAAAGAGGGGGGAAGGGGGGGGGGGGAGAAAGACCCTGCTAGTTTTGTCAGCACAGGTAGATTTAAAAAGAACAGCCTCTCCTATAGAGGTGGACTGTGAAGCTTGTACCTGTGAAGCTTGTACCTGTGAAGCTTGTACTTGTGAAGGTTGCATCTGTGAAGCTTGTACCTGTGAAGCTTGTACCTGTGAAGCTTGTACCTGTGAAGGTTGCACCTGTGAAGGTTGCACCTGTGAAGCTTGTACCTGTGAAGCTTGTACTTGTGAAGGTTGCACCTGTACCTGTGAAGCTTGTACCTGTGAAGCTTGTACCTGTGAAGCTTGTACCTGTGAAGCTTGTACTTGTGAAGGTTGCACCTGTGAAGCTTGTACTTGTGAAGCATGTACCTGTGAAGCTTGTACCTGTGAAGCTTGTACCTGTGAAGGTTGTACCTGTGAAGCTTGTACCTGTGAAGCTTGTACCTGTGAAGCTTGTACTTGTGAAGGTTGCACCTGTGAAGCTTGTACCTGTGAAGCATGTGCTTGTGAATGTTGCACCTGTGAAGGTTGTACTGTAGCTCACGGTCCAGACGAGGTCACGTCAAACTTGATGTTGTTCAGGACGTTTCATTGGAGACCTTTGCACCAATAAAAGAGAGACGTTAAGTTTGTTGATATTGGCTGATCTCGGTCAGTAAATGAAACCTAAGATAGACGTCCAAACACACCTGTTCACCTGTGATGATGCTCATGCAGTCTAACATGAAGATAACTGGATTTATTTCTCACCATCACTGTGTTTTACAGGTGTGTTTGGGTGCATGTGATGTGTTTGTGCACAATCCAGTAAAACGGTCATAAAGCGCTCTGGACAATCACTCGCATGCTGTCAATAAGATATATGATATGGGTGACAAAACTCATTCCAAAACTCAATGCTTCATAAATCATATTTGTCAAGTAGTCGATGGAATCCTGCATGATGTGATGATGAAAAGTATCTTGGAATCACTGTGTGTGTGTGTGTGTGTGTGTGTGTGTGTGTGTGGTGCATTTCCTAAAACTATAAACGTTAACGAGCGTGGTTTTTCATTGAAACCCTGACAGCCATGCCAAACACATGTTTCTGATTACAGTTAATGATTACATGATTTTAAGGCATGCAAAAAAACTGTAATCTTTATGGCCGTGTTTACCACATTCTGACAATGTTCTACAGCAAGGAATTATCACTGCACTACAACAAGGTTAACACAATTATTTGACTCTAATGTTACAACCAACTACCAGCACTGCCAACTCTCATTTATGGTCTGTGAGAAACACGCATTTGATTGGTTGAAACACGCTGAGGAACCAATCAAATGTGTGTGAGTTAACAGCACTGCCGTCCACTCAGGAAGAGTGCAGGGCCTGGCCTGGTCTAGCCTGGTCTGGCTCAGCCTGGTCTAGCCTGGCCTGGCTCAGCCTGGTCTAGCCTACTCTAGTCTAACCTGGCCTGGTCTAGCCTGGCCTGGTCTAGCCTGATCTGGCTCAGCCTGGTCTAGCCTGGCCTGGCTCAGCCTGGTCTAGCCTAGTCTAGTCTAACCTGGCCTGGTCTAGCCTGGTCTAGCCTAGTCTAGTCTAACCTGGCCTGGCCTGGCTCAGCCTGGTCTAGCCTGGCCTGGTCTAGCCTAATCTAGTCTAACCTGGCCTAGCCTGGTCTGGCTCAGCATGGTCTAGCCTGGCCTGGCTCAGCCTGGTCTAGCCTAGTCTAGTCTAATCTGGCCTAGCCTGGTCTAGCCTGGCCTGGTCTACTTAGCGTGACACACGATAGCATCCAGATCCAAACAGGAATGGCTGCAGGCTTCAACCTGTGGTAAAGAGGGTCACTAGCAAACAAAGGAAGGTCAGTTACTGCCTGGAAAGCAGAACATGCGGCCCAAAAGCGTGTGTGTGTGTGTGTATATGCATGGGAGAAAACAAGTTTGGGGTTTTCTAGGGGGGGGGGGGGGGGTCAGGTGGGGTGGTCTGAACTTTCACCAAGCTTCTTGTTGCGTTGATGATGACGATTCAAATGTTGTGTTTGTCAATAAAGTTTGACAGTTTTTGTCAGTAAAGTATGTTCTTAATGAAACGGTCCTGCTCCAGATATCGAAGCGTGACACTGCTGTGTAGACGGTCATTTCCCATGCCAAAGAAAATCTCCTTTTCAATTTCCAAATTCCCAACGTCGGATCTGCTGCTAGTGGAAACGGCAAGTTTGAATGAGAGACTGTGTGTGTGTATTCAGACAGACACATTCTCACGGGAATCGATTGTCAAATCGCCGTCTCGTTCCCAGATGCCTCTGAATTAGAGCGCAGCAGCAGCAATGGCCACGTAAACCTGCTAGACTTTTCCATGAGAAACATGCAAAAAAAAAAACAAAAAAAAAGACCAGACTTGAATGATCGCTTCGACAACAGTGCTATTCTGGTGCTGAAGAATAGCCTCGAACGCTTCCAGTCAGGAGTGGGAGAGTCTGGAGAGGGTTTGGAGAATGCACGATTCTATCCTCATTCATTTATGACTGAAGACTCAATCTCACAGTTCTCTCCAAGTCTTCACTAAGTTCCCACACGTTGCTACAGGGGACAGGAGGAATAACCCCCCCCCCCCCTCCCCCCCATCCTCCTGTGTCGTTTAAACGCCACTTCCCCCGTCCGCCAGGCACGGAAGAGGCAAACTGCAGCCAGGGGTTGTGTTTGCTTCTTTTCATTCACTCCTGTTTTTTTTTCTTCCTCTCTCCATCCACCTCTTTTATCTGTTTGTTCACGCTTCCCCCCCTCCCACGCTTCCCCCCCCCCCACGCCCCGTGCTCCTTCTCTCCACTCACCCAGTCCCACCACCTCTTCTCTTTCTTCATTCCGACATGTCACTCATCAGCTTTTGTGTCAACTGGCTTTTTTAGCCATAGAACAACTCCACCCCCCCCCACACCCCCGCCCCCCCCCTCTCCACTTGTCCCTTCTCCTCCCTTGTTTCTCCCCACCCCCATCTCTCTCTCTCTCTCTCTCTCTCTCTCTCTCTCTCTCTCTCTCTCTCTCTCTCTCTCTCAGGGGCCCAATTATGACTGGGCTTTAAATAAAAACATTTATATTACTTCTTAAAGGAACTGGTGCAAACCTTTTATGGACAATGGACCTGCCCTCCCATACCCATGTCTCAAGCCTTCTTTTGCTCTCTGTCATTCTCTCTCCCTCTCTCCCTCTCTTTCCCTCACTCTCTCTCTCCCTCACTCTCTCTCTCCCTCACTCTCTCTCCCTCACTCTCTCTCTCTCTCTCCCTATCTCCCTCTCTCTTTCTTTCCCTCTCTCTCTTTCTCCCTCTCTCTCTCTCTCTCCCTCTCTCTCCCTCATACTCTCTCAACCCTTCTGTTGCTCACGAACACTAGCTCTCCCCACCCCCTTCTCTCTACCCTCCCTCCCCCCTCCCCTGTGAGTAGTCATTGACAGGGCTCTAAGGGATAGGTGGGTCCAGGGACTTGTCAGGGTTCTGTAATTGTGTCTCATTAATTCTTACAGTGGGGTGGGGGGAGGCGGGAGGGGTAACCACACAAGGCCACACAGAGATGCTGAGCCTTGAATGGCCTCTGCTTAATCAGAGTACAATGGGCTCCCTGCCCATTAGGCCAAAAAGGAAGTGTTTCCATTGTCCAAACACACAAGCAGGCTTACACACATACATAGAAACACACACACACACACACACACATACCTAGAGACACCCACACACACACACACACATACGAGGTACACACACACATTGAGATGCACGTATACATTGAAAAGCAGACACACACACACATACCTAGAAACACACACACTGGTGGGCTGGGATGGGTGGCATTATTTGAGGCCAATTTGGAGGGACTTAAAGAGCTTTTTACTGCCTGGGTCACACACTTCCTGGCTGTTGTGTTAGCGTCTAGAGAGGCTAGCTGCTCGGACAAAGCTCACTCATTAGTGGCTCTTAGTGCGAAGCGTTTTTGGGCCTGTTTCAGTTTGGTAAACGTTTGTTTGTTTGACATTTCTGTGTTTGTCTTGGATGGTGTTGATGCTCCAATCAGATTTGACTCTGTCAAGAAGATCTTTTAATAAAACTTTTCCCCCACAATTTTTTACATTTAGTTTATTCATGGAACGACATGGATTTAGTAGTGAAGTGCAACACAAAAACAAAATAAAAATGTCACCGTGTACCAGTGTCATTGAAAGGGAACGAAAATTTAAATAAACTGAAACAACAACTTCATCAAACATTTTTTATATTTTTTTTAACAACCAAACAACAGGAGCAGAAAGTCAGGCTACGATCCTTTTCAATCTCTGTCACATTCCCATGGGAACCAAGTTCCCTGTGTCCTCATCACTGAGGGAGATGGTGGATTATGAAGTGGATTATGCTAATGTTCTCCCAATGTATTCATACGACGAGAGGTTGTGGAGGTTATTCTGTTTCAGCAGGAATTTATGAATATTTATCATCACAATATACATGTGGATATGTGTTATCATCGTATGGTAATAAAATGGGTTAAATAAATGATTTGTTAATGGTTTATCCATCACATTGAATGAGTAAAAAAATTATATATATATATAAAAATATATAATGATAGATTGTTCATAATAAATAAATAAATAGCGTCAGGTTTTGTGAATTGTAAGCTTTGCTCAAGTTTTTTGGTTTACATTTATGGTCACTACATCCTATTTTTTATATCATATTATATGTTATGAAAATGTATAATTGTATTTTAGTACATGTGATTTTAGCCTTTTAGCAGAAGATTTCTATTCAGCTACTCTTCTTCCCTATAGGATGTCAGTATGGACGAGGAACCACGTGGATTTACATAGACTCATTGAGGACAAACTGAACCAGTTCTATAAAAGAATTAAACATTGTTCAGTCCACATCACTGACGTCATCTCTCACCTTCGTTTTGAATCCTGCTACAGGTTTGTAACGTTTTCTTAACTGACCGATGGCACTTTCTTAAGCTGAATACTTGATTGCCTGAGAGCACCTTTCCTCAGACTGTGTATTACACCATAATGAGTCTCCCTCTGCTCTGAAAACAAAGGACGTAGTCTTTGGGTGGTTTAGCAAACAGAACATCGGAACCTAATTTCTCCTGTCAGCAGTCTAAACACACCTAATATCGTTTCCTCTGCCTAATTGTAGGTGATAATTATTGTTGTGGAACTCATTAGCACAAATAATTAACAGATGTTCTCTGACAAATAGGCTCTGCTGGATCCCATTCAGTCCTCTGCTATTGTGTTGTTAATTAGGGCCTAAACTTAGAATCTCCAACCTGTTTTTTTGTGTATTTTTTTTTACTCCACATTCACACTCCATTCATGTCTCTCAGCCCTTAAGCAAACCTCCTGGAGATCCTCTAGAGACCCTCTGGAAGACCCTCTGTAGACCCTCTGGAAGATCCTCTGGAGACCCTCTGGGGACCTTCTGGAGACCCTCTGGGGACCTTCTGGAGACCCTCTGGGGACCCTCTGGAAGACCCTCTGTAGACCCTCTGGTAGATCCTCTGGAGACCCTCTGGAAGACCCTCTGTAGACCCTCTGGAAGATCCTCTGGAGACCCTCTGGGGACCTTCTGGAGACCCTCTGGGGACCTTCTGGAGACCCTCTGGGGACCCTCTGGAAGACCCTCTGGAGACCCTCTGGGGACTCTCTGGAGACCCTCTGGAGACCTTCTGGAGACCTTCTGGAGACCCTCTGGAGACCCTCTGGAAGACCCTCTGGGGACCCTCTGGAAGATCCTCTGGAGACCCTCTGGAGACTCTCTGGAAGACCCTCTGGAGACCTTCTGGAGACCCTCTGGGGACCTTCTGGAGACCCTCTGGAGACCCTCTGGAGACCCTCTGGAGGACCCTCTGGAGACCCTCTTGAGACCCTCTGGAAGATCCTCTGGAGACCCTCTGGAGGACCCTCTGGAGGACCCTCTGGAGACCCTCTGTTGACCCTCTGGGGACCTTCTGGAGACCCTCTGGAGACCCTCTGGGGACCTTCTGGGGAGGGTTAAAACTTACTACTGTGAATTCTGCATCATTGTTTACACTACTGTGAATATACCCCCCCCCCCCCCACGTACTATATATACCCATTCCAGTCTGTACCCATGTTGTTTGTACTTCCATGTTACCTTTATCATTTGTACTATTGCATCACTTGTATTATTTGTATCATTTGTATTATTTGTTTATATGTATCATATCTGTAGTGTATTTTACATTGTATTTATTTATATTTTATTAGTATGCCACATATATGTTCTATGTTTGCACATTCTTGCCAGAGTGAATTCTATGTTTGTTAACCCTTGCATAGTGAATAAACCCCCATTCTGATTCAAAAACCGTACAGTTAGAGACGACAGGAGACTTGGCATTCAAAAGATACTATCTTTCAAAAAAAATAAAAATAATAATAATATATACATATACAGTTGTGGTCAAAAGTTTACATACACTAGTGAAGATCATGTATGCCATGGCAATATAGGGTTTTCAATAAACTCTACAACTCTTATTTTTCTGTGATGGAATGATAAGGAGCACATATTTCTTTGTCACAGAAAACATTCATGAAAAATGGTCCTTTTACGAATTTATTATGGGTCTTTTGAAAATGTGTCAAAATCTTCTGGGTCAAAAATATACATACAGCAATGTTAATATTTGGTTAAATGTCCCTTGGCCATTTTCACCTCAATTAGGCGCTTTCGGTAGACATCCACAAGCTTCTGGCAAGCTTCTGGTTGAATCTTTGACCACTCCTCCTGACAGAATCGGTGCAGTTCAACTAAATTTGTTGGTTTTCTGAGTCGGACTTGTCTCTTCAGCACAGTCCACATATTCTCTATGGGGTTTAAGTCAGGACTTTGGGAAGGCCACTCTAAGACCTTAATTCTAGCTTGATTTAGCCATTCCTTCACCACTTTTGATGTATGTTTGGGGTCATTGTCCTGTTGGAACACCCAACTACGTCCAAGACCCAACTTTCTGGCTGATGATTTTAGGTTTTCCTGCAGAATTTGGAGGTAGTCTTCCTTCTTCATTATTCCATTTACTTTCTGTAAAGCACCAGTTCCACTGCCAGCAAAACAGGCCCACAGCATAATACTACCACCACCATGTTTGACGGTAGGTATGGTGTTCTTGGGGTGAAAGGCCTCACCTTTTCTCCTCCAAACATATTTCTGGTCATTGTGGCCAAAAAGCTCAATTTTAGTTTCGTCTGACCACAGAACTTTCCTCCAGAAGGCCTTGTCTTTGTCCATGTGATCAGCAGCAAACTTCAGTCGAGCCGTAAGGTGCCGCTTCTGGAGTAATGGCTTCCTTCTTGCACGGCAGCCTCTCAGCCCATGGCGATGTAGAACACGCTTGACTGTGGACACTGACACATGTGTTCCAGCAGCCTCCAACTCATTGCAGACTTGCTTTTTGGTGGTTCTTGGTTGACTCTTGACCAACCTGACCAATTTTCTCTCAGCAGCAAGTGATAGCTTGCGTTTTCTTCCTGATCGTGGCAATGATACAACTGTGCCATGCACTTTATACTTACAAACAATTGTTTGCACAGTTGATCTTGGGACCTGCAACTGCTTTGAAATGGCTCCAAGGGACTTTCCTGACTTGTTCAAGTCAATGATGCGCTTTTTCAGATCCGTGCTGAGCTCCTTAGACTTTCCCATTGTAGTATTTCTGGCTGAGTCTAGTGAATGTGTCAAACAAGCCCTATTTACATGGACTGAAAGAAGTCACCAGCTGGAGTCAATCATAATCACTCGTAAGAAGTTAGGAGGCCATGCCAAAAAGCAAATTGGATTGAAACAACTTTTTCTACATCACCAAATTGGTAATTCAAGGTGCTGTATGTATATTTTTGACCCAGAAGATTTTGACACATTTTCAAAAGACCCATAATAAATTCGTAAAAGGACCATTTTTCATGAATGTTTTCTGTGACAAAGAAATATGTGCTCCTTATCATTCCATCACAGAAAAATAAGAGTTGTAGAGTTTATTGAAAACCCTATATTGCCATGGCATACATGATCTTCACTAGTGTATGTAAACTTTTGACCACAACTGTATATATATATATATATATCTTAGAGTTTTCTCTCTTGGAACAGATTTATGTTCCAATTGAGGAACTGTCTTGATGTCTAAGGCTGTGTCAATAGCCCCTTTTTTTAAATTGCTGCATTAGCCCACATTGACCGGTGGGGACCTCATTCTGAATATTGCTATACCTGTTAGCTGTTCCTTGCACTCTCTAACATCTCCTCTACTCCGTCTCACTGTCCTCCCCTCCATACCTCCCTTTGGTATGGGGGGACTGAGCTCTCAGCACTTGCGTGGTCATCGGCCAATGTTGGACCTGGTGCCAGTGGACATCGATCCGAGATGGTCTTCCAACCCCGGATCTGGTCGCCAGTCGGAAGTCAGTCTCCCTGATGGACAAGGAGAGAGTTCCCGGTCCTTTTCCTCATCCCCCTGCGTGTGATGCTGTGCCAATCATGGGCCCAAGCCCAGTGACTGCCTAAATTGACGTTGTGCAACCTAAGACCCACGTTGAGCATTGAGTATTGATGTTTCAGCAACTTGTTAACTCTCTCTAGAGTTATGACTGTTTTAGCCTGTGTTCTGCTCTTCACTTTCTCCAACCGTCCCTGGAGGAGGGGATCCCTCACTGAATTGCTCCTTCCAAGGTTTCTTCCATTTTTTCTTCCTAGTGAGTTTTTCTGGGAGTTTTTCCTTGTCTTCCTTGAGGGTTTAGGTTGGTTGAGGGGCAGTTCTAGGGGCATATGTGAAGCCCTCTGTGACATTGCTTGTAAAAAGGGCTATACAAATAATTGTTCATTTGATTTGATTTGATTTGAGACCTTCTGGAAGATCCTCTGGAGACCTTCTGGAGACCCTCTGGAGACCCTCTGGAGACTCTCTGGAGACCTTCTGGAGACCTTCTTGAGACCCTCTGGAGACTCTCTGGAAGACCCTCTGGAGACCCTGGAGACCCTCTGGAAGACCCTCCTGGAGACTCTCTGGAAGACCCTCCTGGAGACTCTCTGGAAGACCCTCTGGAGACCCTCTGGAGACCCTCTGGAGACCCTCTGGAGACCTTCTTGAGACCCTCTGGAGACTCTCTGGAAGACCCTCTGGAGACCCTCTGGAGACCTTCTGGAGACTCTCTGGAAGACCCTCTGGAGACTCTCTGGAGACCCTCTGGAGACTCTCTGGAGACAGTCTTGTTCCTGTTCTCTTGCGTTCAGGTACTTATGTTGACCTTATTGACGTTATTGTTGCATAAAATGTCAATACAAATGTAAAGTTGTCATGGTTATTTAACAGTTTAACCCCACTTTACATATTCTCCATCTGGTTTAGGACGTGTGAGTGTTTAGGAATCATCTCATAAAGCCCCCTTGATTCAACAGATACTGGGATCTGATTCAGAAATGTCCTCGGGTAAAACACCTTTATGAAACCCACACACACACACACAACCACCCTGCCAAGCACATCAGCCATGCCGTCCAGCAGCTAGGTGACCGTGAGACAGATCTGAGCCACGGTGAAGAAATGACTCACCTTAGTTGGTCTCCTTAAGATCCCAGCCAATCATGTCCTGACCTCTGACCCCCCCCCTGCCCCCCCTCCATCCCATCCTCCAGACCCAGACCAGACGACCACTCCTGTGCTGTATGGATCTGTGTTCCTGACTGTGACCAGGCCTGGCAGCACCCTCGAGGGCTGTCTGGAGAACAGGCCAGGACCCCACCCAGCAGAGTGTGTGGAGTGAGTGTGTGTGTGTGTGTGTGTGTGTGTGTGTGGGTGTGGGTGTGGGTGTGGGTGTGTGTGTGTGTAAGGGCTTGTGAGGTTGTTTTTTTGTGGGCTTGTGTGTCTGTGTGTGTCTAAATGTGTATATGAATGTGTACAGTAAGTTAGTGTATGTGTGTGTAAGAGTGTGTGTGTGTAAGTGTGTGTGTGTCTGTGTGTGTGTGTGCGTCCTGCTATCTCACAGCAGGTCCAGACATATCCAAACCCAGATATCGCCTGCAGCCATGTAGACAGGCAGCCAGGCAGGAGTCAATATAGCTCCAGGCTAAATCATCAGGAGAACCAGCTAGCTGTCTGCTCCCTCACCCCCAGGCTCCAACATAGCTTAGCCTACCTTAGCATAGCCTAGTGAAACCCAACCCGATGTAGCCTAGCCTAGCTTAGCCTCTAACATAACCTTGTGTGGCCTAAGCTTGCAACGATGCTATCTCTCATTGACAGTGACTGGGTTGGCTTCTCTCCCAGGGCCATTGCTAAGGGGTTATGGTTGTTTTGACAGCAAACTGATATATATTATCCAGAGTGTGAGGTTGTTAATGCATGTCAAATACTTCGTCTGCTAGGTCAGGGTTGAACTCATTTTGACTCAGTATTATTTGATTTCAGATGTACCTGTCTGACTACACCAGACAGCACATTGGGTGGTTTTGTATTCCCCCTGTTCCAGGTATTTGGGTTCTCTTTGGCTCTGTCTGATGAACACACACACACAGACATACTTGCGCACACACACATCTAACCTGACCAAACCAGGGTAAAATCAGCATCCATCAGTTTAGCGTCTTCAATCATGTTGGAATCTTCCTTGTTGGGAGTCCAGAAGACTTCCTGGTGCTTAGAGCAGGAATGCCAATGAGGGTGAATCACATCTTCCCCCAAGGGGATTCTGGGTAATTATGCTGCAGGGAGTTCCGGAAGAGAAGAAGGAAGAAGAAGAGAGAGAAGACCACCCAGAGCTTGTCTCTCCTCTGCAGTCTGTAAAACACTTTATGTAATTACACAGGAGTGACATGTGAAATGCTCTCTAAACAAACAGGGATTAGGGTGTCGGCCAGCGTTCTAGAAGTTTCTGTCTGGTTTGGCTTCTGGCTTGGCTGCGTTTTTAGGCCACACGCATCTCAGTCAGTGTCTCTGCTTTTGGCGTTGGTGTCTGAGCAGATTAGGAGAGTCTTTCTCTCTCTGAGGGGAAAACAGAACGCAGCAGCGAAAAGACATTCGTACTGATTTCATCCGAGATGGAACAACAATTTTTTTAAGACGCTTGACTCCCTACTTTCCTTCGTCAACCGTCTTCCTCTGCCTCTTCCAATAAACAGTATTATGGGATGGCAGAAAGCATCCACGTTGACGACGCTCTCTATATTTGCCGACGTGACATCCTCCCCCCCCCCCCCCCCCCACCCCCGCCCGTCCTAAACCCCCCTCCAAAAAACAGTATCTATGTCAGTCTAAGGGGGATAACATCTGTGTTTGCTCCCTGCCGTAAACATCTGTATACGGAAGCATGTGAGACTCCCGCCTTAGCGCGGATGTGCTGCTTTACTTCTCATGAAAGAGCCGAGTTCTTCTGTACAAAGACAACATGGACGGGAAGAGCCACTGAAAACAAACAGGGGCTCTGAGTCTGGGACCAGGCTCAGACTGGTGGTCATGGTGACAGCCCCAGCATTCCATTCAATACAGTTCATATTCTGGAAGGTTTTCGTAAACTTTTAACCCAGTTATCAGGGGACAGATGATGGGGTCCCATGCAGGAAGGGAAATGAACCGCCACCCCCCCACTTCGCTCTCTCTCTCTCTCTCTGAAAGATATACAAGTGGAATGGTGATATACGAGAACAGAGAAAAAACACAAATATACAGTGAATGTGTTTCCCATTTTCCTAGTGAAAGATCAGTTTTGAATGCACAGTTATAGAACAGTTTTTCTGTGTGTGTGTGTGTGTGTGTGTGTGTGTGTGTGTGTGTGTGTGGGGGGTGGGGGGGTGGGGGGGGGAGTGGTGTGGAGGTGGGAGGGGGGAGTGGAGGAGGATTCAACCGGAACCATATACTGATGTCTTGTTTTGGGGGGGATTAGCTGAACAGGAGACGAAACAGATCCTCCCCATTCATCTCATCTTCACCCACGAGTCTCTTAAATGAAAGCACCACTACAACCAAGGCAACTAGGCCAACTGTCCTCCGGTCTGTATCTTAAGCTCATTTACATTGATTTAATTGTGCAGCTGATCCACTACACACACACACACACACACACACACAAACAACAATTTCCTATCTATGACGTGATGGTCACAGACGCAGAAGGATGTGGTTCTTGAGAACAGGAACCATCGACTCTCTCCAGAGAAGGTGTCCTCCCTCTCATAGGTCCAGTGTTGTTTACTAGTCGTAGTCCACAGACATCAACAGCCTCACCACCTGCATCTGCTCTCAAAACCCCCCTGCAGAAGTTCCGGCTACGAGAGAAGCGCCTGATCGTTCTAGACTTGACTTGGATGGTTAGCGTTCTACGTGTTCTAGAATGGTCAGCGATTCTGGGATTCTACACATTCTAGACCGTGTTGATTGATTCTAGAACTCTTAACCATTCAAGGTTGTTTGACAGAACGATGGATCCGGTTTTGTATTTTGGTTCATGAGTTGCTCAAACTGCAGAACAGTCTGTAGGTTACTGTCACGGGTATGGTGAGGACCCAAAAGCAGCACAGGCAGACAGGATATCAGACGGTAATGATTTTTATTTATCCCCGGAGTCTTAAACAGTATATGCAGTGAAGGAGTGAGTCTGGTGTTGATGACTGAAGGCAAAGCCGGCAACAGGTGGATTACCTAGCAGGCTGACAGGTCCAGTGGTGGGCTGTGTAGCCGCAGAGCCGAGCAGGTGTGTAACCAAGAGGGGATAGGCGAAACTCGTGGTCAAAGACAGAAGGCTGAGGTAATATCCAGGAGATCGGTCAGGCAGGATAGTCAAAGGCAAGCAGGGTCGGAACCGGGAGATCAGGCAGAAAAATCGCTGGAGAGTCTGGTGCAAGCATCTAGAACAATCTGGCAATGAGTGAGAGTGGAGCTGGAACTTAAATGCAGCCAGAGCAGAGCAGAGAGCACAGGTGAGTGGAGTTGGCTTGATGAGAGGGGTGTGTCTGATTGGCAGATTGAAGCAGGCAGGTGCAGAGTGGTGAGGCAGAGCTGAACTGTGACAGTTATGCCCTGTCCCAATACCCGCACTACGCCCTTGCGCCCTTCTGTGAAGTGCGGAAGTGGTAGAAGTGCGCGAAGGGTTCGAAGTGCGTAGGCCGCAAGCGTGCGAAAATTAGAGAATTGGGACAGTGATGGCTACGTCATCGATTTAGCCAGTGCGTCATTACCACGACATCTAAAATGGCGGTACCGGTTGCTGTTATTGCAATTTTGCTGATTAAAATAATTTTTAAGCTGAACCAAACAATGTTGAGAAGAAAGAAGCTTCGAAATCGAAGAAGACGTAAAATAGAAGACGTAAAATAAAAATAAAATAAAAAAAGACCTTTGATTGTTTTTACGAAAAGGTGTTTATTGTATTTCTTTTTTTTACAACTTTGAATAAATATAAATTAATCAAATTGACTTGAATATTCTGGAGCAAGTAATAAAAACAAACTCAACAACTGAGCAAACTATGCTGCAAACTCATCGAATGGAAATGTATGAAACACTCAACTGAGCAAACATTACAAACTGACTTTTTCAGGGGCAACAAAAATCAAATTAAACTTGTTGACCACCTTACTTGGTAAGACACTTTACCGCATGAGCGGGCCGACCATAGACATGTATATGTACCATCTATTGTCTATGGGGCCGACCACCAGACATTGCCATATTCTGCCTTTTTTGTGAAAACGTCACACGCAGCAATGAATTGTGGGTAATACACTTCGCCAAAGTGCGCATCGATGCACGCTTCGTGGAAGTGCGGATCAAGTGCGCAGAGGGGGCGGGGCTTAAGACCTTACTGGAGAATTGGGACACCCTGCGCACTTGCACCCTTCAGCGAGAACGCGCAATTGAAGGGCGCAAGGGCGCAAGTGCGGGTATTGGGACAGGGCCTTACGATGCTCACACACGTTAAGCCTCCCACAACAGTTTCGCTGGTATTTGACAAGGAAATGAATGGCAAATACCTCTCAAAGAGTTTTGCATTAAACATACAATGGAATCCAAACATGTAGAGGATGTTTAGCATGGTGACCTGTGTGGTGTGTGTGTGTGAGTGTGTGTGGGTGTGGGTGTGTGTGTGTGAGTAAGTGTGTGTGAGTGTGTGTGTGTATGTGTGTGTGGGGGTGTGTGTGTGTGTGAGTGTGTGTGTGAGTGTTTGTGTGTGTGTGGGTGTGGGTGTGTGTGTGTGAGTGAGTGTGTGTGTGAGTGTGTGTGTGTTTGTGTGTGCGTGTGTGTGTGTGGGGGTGTGTGTGTGTGTGAGTATGTGTGTGAGTGTGTGTGGGTGTGGGTTGAAACAAGCAGCTTTAAAACTGTATCAGTCAGAGTGTGGCCTCCTCATCCTCCACCTGTACCTCATCCCTCTTCAAATATTGTCTCATCTATTAGTGCAGCTTAACTAAGAGGGAGGGGCCTGTCTGCAGAGGAGCCACTGACTGAGAGGGAGGGGCCTGTCTGTAGAGGAGCCACTGACTGAGAGGGAGGGGCCTGTCTGTAGAGGAGCCACTGACTGAGAGGGAGGGGCCTGTCTGCAGAGGAGCCACTGACTGAGAGGGAGGGGCCTGTCTGCAGAGGAGCCACTGACTGAGAGGAAGGGGCCTGTCTGTAGAGGAGCCACTGACTGAGAGGGAGGGGCCTGTCTGTAGAGGAGCCACTGACTGAGAGGGAGGGGCCTGTCTGTAGAGGAGCCACTGACTGAGAGGGAGGGGCCTGTCTGTAGAGGAGCCACTGACTGAGAGGGAGGGGCCTGTCTGTAGAGGAGCCACTGACTGAGAGGGAGGGGCCTGTCTGTAGAGGAGCCACTGACTGAGAGGGAGGGGCCTGTCTGCAGAGGAGCCACTGACTGAGAGGGAGGGGCCTGTCTGTAGAGGAGCCACTGACTGAGAGGAAGGGGCCTGTCTGTAGAGGAACCACTGACTGAGAGGGAGGGGCCTGTCTGTAGAGGAACCACTGACTGAGAGGGAGGGGCCTGTCTGCAGAGGAGCCACTGACTGAGAGGGAGGGACCTGTCTGTAGAGGAGCCACTGACTGAGAGGGAGGGGCCTGTCTGTAGAGGAGCCACTGACTGAGAGGGAGGGGCCTGTCTGTAGAGGAGCCACTGACTGAGAGGAAGGGGCCTGTCTGCAAAGGTGCCACTGACTAAGAGGAAGGGGCCTGTCTGTAGAGGAGCCACTGACTGAGAGGGAGGGGCCTGTCTGTAGAGGAGCCACTGACTGAGAGGAAGGGGCCTGTCTGCAAAGGTGCCACTGACTGAGAGGGAGGGGCCTGTCTGTAGAGGAGCCACTGACTAAGAGGAAGGGGCCTGTCTGTAGAGGAGCCACTGACTGAGAGGGAGGGGCCTGTCTGTAGAGGAGCCACTGACTGAGAGGGAGGGGCCTGTCTGTAGAGGAGCCACTGACTGAGAGGGAGGGGCCTGTCTGCAGAGGAGCCACCAAAAGGAAGAATACTGTTCAGTTCCAGTCCTGCTGTGTGTGTAGGGGTATGTGTGTGTCTATGTCCATATGTATGTGTGTAGGTGTGTGTGTGTATGTCCATATGTGTATGTGCGTGTGTATGAATGTGAATGTCCATATGTGTGTGTGTATGAATGTCCGTATGTGTGTGTGTCCATATGTGCATATGTGTGTAGGTGTGTGAATGTCCATGTGAATGTATGTGTCTTTGTGTGCCATTGGGAGAGAGCATGTGCGTTTGTGTGTGTGTTTGAGAAAATGTTTGAGACAGAGTGTGTGTTTGTGTGTAGGTGGGAGAGAGGGTGTGTGTGTTCTTGTGTGTGTTCTTGTGTGTGCGCGTACTTCACCACTCCAGGTTTTGTTGTGCTCCATTCAGATGCTGCAGACCGTGTCCACAAAGACGTCTTTCAGAGAGTCACTGTAGAAGCATCTGAACAGAGAGCATGGAGGAGAGCCTGCCTGGGAGGGAGGGGAGTCTGCCTGGGAGGGAGGGGGAGGGAGGGGAGTCTGCCTGGGAGGGAGGGGAGTCTGCCTGGGAGGGAGGGGGAGGGAGGGGAGTCTGCCTGGGAGGGAGGGGGAGGGAGGGGAGTCTGCCTGGGAGGGAGGGGAGTCTGCCTGGGAGGGTGGGGTCGAGAGGGGTGGGGGTTTCTGCCTGGAAGGGTGGGGGTGAAAGGAGAGGGAGGGCGGGGGTGAGAGGGGGGAGGCTGCCTGGAAGGGGGGGGGGGGGTGAGGGAGGAGAGAGGGAGGGAGGGGATGAGGGGGGAGTAGGGGAGAGTCTGCTTGGAAGGGAGGGGGTGAGGGGGGAGGGAGTTAGGGGAGAGAGGGGAGGGAGAGAGGGAGGGAGAGGAGGGGGGGAGGCTCTACCCTACTTCACCTCTCTCATCTGCCCAGTCAGTCAAGCTTGTTAACCGCTGACCTAAATCTGGGCCTTCGATTTCATGGAATTACATTAGGAAGTTTCAAGGAACTTTACTATGTGAGGTACAGTATGAATTAATGATCATACAGTATATTATTGTGAGGGTTGCACGGTGGCAGTGCTGTTGGCGCTCTTGCTTCCCAACAAGGAGATCATGGGAGATGGGTTCAAATCTCAGGCCCTACCATGATCTCTCTGGGTGGAGTCTGCATGTCCATGGGTTACCATGGGTTCTCTCCGGGCACTCCGGCTTCCTCCCACCATCCAAAGACATGCATGTGGTAGGTTAACTGGACACTCTGGTGAATGACTGAGAGTGAATGGTTGTCTCTATGTTGTCACTGTCTGTGTGATAGTCCTGCGACTAGCTGGCCCCAGTCCAGGGTGTACCCCACCTAAGGCCCAAATGTAACTGGGATAGGCTCCAGTCACCCGTGACCCCTAATGGGAAAAAGCAGCACCGCTAATCAGCAGTAGATAAGGAATGAATGAATAAATATTACTGTGATCAGCCCCAACCTCACCCAATCCCTAACCCTAATCACATTATATACAGGCAGGTCAGGGGACATCCTAGCCAATTAGAAGAGGTCAGGGGACATCCTAGCCAATGAGAGGAGGTCAGGGGATATCCTAGCCAATAAGAAGGGAACAAAGGCAAAAAGGCTTATAAGATCCTGAGCTGTGTGTGTCGGACCAAACCAGTGCTGACCGTTACTTTGGGGTTTCCTTGACAACAACCCCCCCCCCCCCCCCCCCCCTCTTCATTGACCTCAACACTGTTGACATAGTAACCAAGGTGAAAACACAAACAGTAAAAAACATAACTCCGCTTGCGGTACTTAAAAAATGTCCCAAATATCACACCTGCAGTGAGAGAGGCTGTGAGCGGACCCAGGTTAGAACACCTGCATGCAGGCCTCCACATGAATATCACAAAGCTTCCATGTTTCCTCCTACTTCAACATCTCTCTGCTAATCTCCACATAAATACACCATCAAGGATTTAACCCAGCTGGAGTTCTGGGCGAATGTAGTTCTTCGAACCTAGGAGAAGGGAGTGATGTGGCTGAGCGCTTAGGGAGTTGGGCTGTGCCAATGTGATGCTGTGTACTTGGGAAAGGCACTTCACCCTACTTGTTTACTTGCTGTAAGTCACTCTGGAAAAGAGTGTCTGCTTAAATGTAAACGTAGAACTGAGCAGCTGGGTTGGAGGCGGCTGCAGGACCTTTGGTCATGTGCCCAAGTGCTTCTCTACATTTTGTTGTGTGTTACCTTGACGTGGCAACGGCGTCTAGTGACACTGACTTGGTGCAGGGGGGCGGGGCAAGTTACACATGTATGCACACACACACACACACACTTACATGCTCACACTCAAGCTCACACACATATGCACCAGATAAACACATGCCCTACCTCATCTGACTCTTCTAATCTAATCTTGGCGTTTGAAGAGGCAGTTATTGTGAAAAGGTTACTGAGATAATGGAGATTATCAACACGTTTATCGCTGAGGGGTTATCGCATGATGGAGGACCGATGGTAGAAAGCTGTTATCTCTGTGTATCACTACAGTGAACTGTTATCAGTACAGCCACTTCCACCACTCTCATCACACGCTGTGCGTAGGACACCAAGTACTGAGAGGACACCAAGTACTGAGAGGACACCAAGTACTGAGAGGACACCAAGTACTGAGAGGACACCAAGTACTGAGAGGGCACCAAGTACTGAGAGGACACCAAGTACTGAGAGGACACCAAGTACTGAGAGGACACCAAGTACTGAGAGGGCACCAAGTACTGAGAGGACACCAAGTACTGAGAGGACACCAAGTACTGAGAGGACACCAAGTACTGAGAGGACACCAAGTACTGAGAGGGCACCAAGTACTGAGAGGACACCAAGTACTGAGAGGACACCAAGTACTGAGAGGACACCGAATATAACCTCAGGAAAAATCCTCATAGTCATAATAATTATAATGTTGATATTATTTCAGTGCAGCAATATTAGGCCCTTTTTCTAGGGGCTGTGAAGGTATCATAAAGGATTTATGCAGCAGCACTGTCTGTGTATTTTGAACAGAAGATATAGATGTTTGGACAGGTCTAAGTCCTGGAATGACGCAGCCAGACGAACAGCCTTACGCTTCTCCAACTGCCTGGAATGTGACTTGAAGAAGAAAAGAACCTCACGACTAAACACAGTTGAAATAGGATATGGATAATTCCTGGGATTTTAATATCCGGTTCAAGTGTTTATGTTTGTTGTGATGCTGTGGTAATCTTGGAATTACTATCTTCTTCTGTTTCTTAATTAAGGGGGGGAAGGGAAATTATATACAGGGGTCTTATTATTTTGGTATGATGTTTTTAATGACATGTCTTTAAACCAGGCTCCAGAAGGAACTTTGGTCAGGATGAAACATTAAGAGTGATTTTTGGTGAAGGTTAAACAGGACTTGCTGGCACCATCTTTGTGAAAAGTCTTGTAGATAGAAAGGCCTTTAACATACACTCTCCCCCACACCCACACATACACACACACCCTCTCTCTCTCACACACACACACACACACACACACACACACACACACACACACACACACACACACACACACACACACACACACACACACACACACACACACACACCTTTAAGTAGGAATGCACAATCACACACACACACACACACACACACGATTTACACTGTGCCGTCAGCACATTAGGTTGTTTTGAAATGTGGTTAGCCTACCGGGTGATTTACTATCCTGTATAATTTTGTTCTGATTATCTTACCAGATTTACATGTATTCATTTTGCAGACACTTTTATCCAAAGTGACTTCCAAGAGGGAGCTTTAGAAAAGAGCATCGGTCACTGATCATAACAACATTGTGGGTAGTCAGATTATTAAACATACATTGTGGGAAACCAAACAAGTGCCAAAGGGAGGAACCACAAGAGCATTCAGTTAAACAAGTTACAATTAAACAACATGAACCTCAAAAGTGCAATAGTGTAATAGTGCAATAGTGTGTTTAGGAAAGAAAATAACAATAATAATAATATACCTCACAGGGAGTACAAGAATTACAAATTGGTAACAACTGACCAACCTTCAAAAAGAGTCATTATGATCCTAGAAGAAACTAGCATCAGGTCCAGCAGTCATTCCTAAGTACCGTTGTACTCCTGGAACAAGTGAGTCTTGAGTCTTTTCTTGAAGGTGAGGAGACAGTCAGTGTCTCTGAGGGAGGTGAGGAGACAGTCAGTGTCTCTGATGGAGGTGAGGAGACAGTCAGTGTCTCTGATGGAGGTGAGGAGACAGTCATTGTCTCTGATGGAGGTGAGGAGACAGTCAGTGTCTCTGATGGAGGTGAGGAGACAGTCAGTGTCTCTGATGGAGGTGAGGAGACAGTCATTGTCTCTGATGGAGGTGAGGAGACAGTCAGTGTCTCTGATGGAGGTGGAGAGACAGTCATTGTCTCTGATGGAGGTGAGGAGACAGTCAGTGTCTCTGATGGAGGTGAGGAGACAGTCAGTTTCTCTGATGGAGGTGGAGAGACAGTCAGTGTCTCTGATGGAGGTGAGGAGACAGTCAGTGTCTCTGATGGAGGTGGAGAGACAGTCATTGTCTCTGATGGAGGTGAGGAGACAGTCAGTGTCTCTGATGGAGGTGAGGAGACAGTCAGTGTCTCTGATGGAGGTGGAGAGACAGTCAGTGTCTCTGATGGAGGTGAGGAGACAGTGTATCTTAACAAAACACCTTTTGGTGTGGAAAAACACAAGATTCTTCATGACAAAAACCTACATCAGGAATATTCAGGAATAATCTTTCTCAACAAAAGAGTAAAGGACGAGGTTAAGGAACAGAGTGCGGCTAAACGTAGAATGTAAATGTAGAGGTCACATAAACCAGACAGCGAATGACTACACATTTTCACGGTGAATTCAGCTAGATATGTGCTTCTTTCTCTGGTGTATATAAATCTGTCAGAGTGCTACTACCTGCGGGCGATTTGAATAACCTGAGCATTTTCAACCAACTATTTGACTGAGACAAATTATCCTCCATCTAAAGGAAAACTGCAGTGTTTCTTAAACTGTAAAACTCTTGAGTTCGACCGAGAGGTTGGCCCTGGTCAGTCCTGACTACATTTTATGTCACAAGGCATTAATGGTTACGAGCTAGAACTGATGCTACAGCAAATGATTCTCTAGTTTTCCATCCACTGTAAGTGCTTCGACTGTAAGTAGGAGACAGTGACTATAAAAGCTGTATTATGTTAAACTGTTTAACTTCCTCCCCTCATAAAATAAAGTTGTCAACATGTAACAGGAAGGTATGAAAGGCCGTTTAGGACATACTAAACTAAAGACACATGAAAAACACATTCACATCTGAGGCATTCGCACACAGCGATTAAAAACTGACATTCACATCGGCTCTCGAAGGCTCTCGATCGCCTTCACATGTCAAATGTTTACGCATGAATTCATACAACTAAAAACTCACAAATCCACACAGGTAAAATGGTCGCATGGACGCATGAAATGCTCAAGTCTAATTAGGATCAGTAAGAAGCTGTTAGAATGTAAGCGTGTGAGAATATTTTCAATATATCCGAAAAATCCTTTTCACTGTTTCTGGATCTTTAATATAAATACAAATGTAAAAACGTTTGGTAGAGTGTTTAGAGAAAGACATAGGAAGAGTGTGTGTGTATGAGAGAAAGTGAGTGTGTGTCCGTGACAGTAAGAGAGAGTGTATGTGTGTGAGAGAAAAGAGAGAGAGAGGATCTATGTGTGTGTGACAGGGAGAGACAGAGTGAACTTAAGTGTGTGTTAGAGAGAGAGTGTGTGTGAGAGAGAGAGAGGGAGATAGAGAGAGGGAGAGAGAGAGAGAGAGAGAGAGAGAGAGAGAGAGAGAGAGAGAGAGAGAGAGAGAGAGAGAGAGAAAGAGTGTGCGTGTGTGACGGAGGGGGAAGAAAGGAGGCGGTGGTGGTCTGGCTTCCAGAACTTTCCATCCTCCCTCAGCGGAGAGAGGACAAGCCGCTCACTGTGTGGTCTCCCCCGGAGGTCATGTGTCCAGGGCTGCCTGGACTGTGGAGACACCAAGGCCAGGATCCAACATGGCCGCCACCCTGGTTCAGAGACAATGAAGACACACCAGACAGGGGTGGTAGGGGATGCCAACACACTCCTGGCTGTACTGTGGCCCATCTTAGAGCCCAGATTGGGGTAGCGAGGCTGAGCCTAGAGCCTTTAGTTTACGGCACTTTGGCCCTCCTTGGGAAGAGAGCAGGAACACAAGTCATATACCTAATCTGAGGTTGGAACTGACTGCTAGACTGACTGAGATCCAAGGAATTTCACATCTGCTCATTTGAATTCGAAATTTCTGTTAATGACCCTCATCAGAACCATTCGAGGTTTTACGTAACAGAAAATATTTTACATGTAGAAGACTGAGTCTACGTTTTTTAGATTGGTGCATTGCGGTCCTGTGAGAACGTGAGGTTAACGTGAGCATGCGAGCCACAGCACTCAGTTTCCACGAAGAGAACCATTCCTTCTGGCTAATATGATTGGCTTCAAATCAACACACTGCCGCTACTCAATTTAGAGTAAGCATCGCCTCTTGACAGACAACCCACACCAGACAAACAGCCAGCCAGGAATATTTGCCAGACAGCTTGCTGGCCAATCAGCCAGAAAGTCAGCCAGACAGTCAGCCAGACAGCCTGCCAATCAGTCATATGGTGGACATACTGCATTACTTTTTAACAGCATTAATGAATTAGCCTTGAGGTTAAGGACTCCCCTTAGGGACTCAGTTACAGTGGGTAAGGCATGAAGCCGCCTGTGTGAGGCTGGGGAGGAGGCTGGAGAGGAGGCTGAGGAGGAGGCTGGGGAGGATACTGGGGAAGAGGCAGGTAAGGAGGCAGGGGAGGAGGCAGGGGAAGAGGCAGGGAAGGAGGCAAGGGAGGAAGCAGGGGAGGAGGCAGGGGAGGAGGCAGGGGTTAGGTTTTAGCTGAGGTTGAGGCAGAGACTGTTGGCTGAAGGACATAGCAATGGCTGGAGGCTAGAGGCTAAAGACTAGAGGCTGGAGGGGGTAAGATAGAGGCTGGACTCTGGAGGCTGGAGGGGGTGGGGGGGGGCAGGCAGACGGCCAGGCAGTGTGATCAGAGGTCAGGGTAAACCAATAACGCTTCCTGCTGCCAGGCACACGCTCACACTGGGATAAGCTCCTGCTGGGAAGTCACTGACCCCAAACAGCACACCACTGAGAGGGGGGAGAGGGATTAGGACTGTGTGTGTGTGAGAGAGAGAATGTGTGTGTCTGTGTGTGTGAGGAGTGTGTGTGTGAGGAGTGTGTGTGTGAGGAATGTGTCTGTGTGTGTGTCTGTGTGTGTGAGGAGTGTGTGAGTTAGTGTGTGTGTGTGAGTGTGTGTGAGTGTGTGTGTGAAAAGGATGGAGGACAAAAGGGCCAGAGGGTGAGGAGGAAGGGAGGATGAAGAGGAAGGGAGGACGAAGAGGAAGGGAGGACGAAGAGGAAGGGAGGATGAAGAGGAAGGGAGGACGAAGAGGAAGGGAGGACGAAGAGGAAGGTAGGACGAAGAGGAAGGGAGGACGAAGAGGAAGGGAGGACGAAGAGGAAGGGAGGACGAAGAGGAAGGGAGGACGAAGAGGAAGGGAGGACGAAGAGGAAGGGAGGACGAAGAGAACTTGTGGGAGCAGAATGTCTTCCAGAGGAAGTGTCGGGCTGTGATGTCGTTGAGGGGGAGCGTTCTCTTGTCGGAACATGAAGCGTTGCCGCGGCGATCCAGCGTGTGGCTGTTCTGTGAGGTGGTTCTTCTGGCCGGAAGTGCGTCGCACGGCTGCTAAAACAACAAACAGCCGTGTCAGCAGGACGACAGCCTTGCCAACGCGACGCTCCTGGTCGTTCCTTTTGAGGTTTAAATGTCTCGTTTTCATGAGTAAGCTAAGAGGGAGGAGTCTTTGAAGTTGTGACCGGTAAATTGAAATCCAATCCGGAGGCTGTCTGGTGAGTGTCAGAGAAGAGGATTGTCTTTGTTTAAACTAAACAAAGAGATGTCAAACTCATTTAAATGGGATTCATTATATACATTTTGAGGTTTGACAAAAATGATGAGACACCATTTTTCGTGCAGGCGCAGTAAACATCACAGCCGCGATTCTGAATCTCAGGATCAAAGCATCTGAAACAAGAAGGTCAAAATGATGGGTGTGTGTGTGGTGTGTGGGGGTAGTGTGTGTGGTGGGGTAGGTGTATGTGGGGGTAATGTGTTTGGGGGTAGTGTATGTGTGGGTGGGTAATGTATGTGTGGTGGGGGGGTAGTATGTGTGGGGAGGGGCAGGGTGTGTGTATGGGGGGGGGGGGGGGGGTATTACCTGGAGGAACACTCCCTATTCAGATGAAACTCCCCCTGTCAGCAGGAACCTGGACTGACTGAGTGAGAGAGTGTTGATGACCACGTCTATGACACCATGTATCTCCATGAAGAATCCCAGAAGCAGTTACAGATGCATGGCTGGAGGGAGGGAGGGAGGGACTGAGGGAGGGAGGGAGGGACTGAGGGAGTAAGGGAGGGACTGAGGGAGGGAGGGAGGGACTGAGGGAGGCAGGGAGGGAGGAAGGAAGGAAGGAAGGAAGGAAGGAAGGAGGGACTGAGGGAGGAAGGGAGGGAGGGAGGGACTAAGGGAGGGAGGGAGGGAGGGAGGGAGGGAGGGAGGGAGGGAGGGAGGGAGGGAGGGAGGGAGGGAGGGAGGGAGGGAGGGAGGGAGGGAGGGAGGAGTGTGTAGAGGGACATAAGCAGGTTCTCTGGCAGTATCTTGTTTATGTGAACCGGCCCACAGAGACAGTGAGCAGGCAGGAATATTCAGGTTCATGTTCTCTCTGACGAGGCTGTGTGAAAGAAGCACCTCTGTGTTAATTGGCATTCCGTGGGTTTAATGTGACACACACACACACACACACATACACACACACACACACACACACATACACACACACACACACACACATACTGTACATACACAAACGTGAATACTCACACGTTCACATATGCACAACCTCACGTACACAGACAGACAGACACATGTTAAAGGAGGAGGAGAGAGGAGGAGAAGAGAGAAGAGAGGAGGAGAAGAGAGAAGAGAGAAGGAGAAGAGAGAAGAGAGAAGGAGAAGAGAGGAGGAGAAGAGAGAAGAGAGGAGGAGAAGAGAGAAGGAGAAGAGAGGAGGAGAAGAGAGAAGAGAGGAGGAGAAGAGAGAAGAGAGGAGGAGAAGAGAGAAGAGAGGAGGAGAAGAGAGGAGGAGAAGGTGTTTGTTTACTTAGTCTGCATCACCCTTCAGTCTGTGTGTGTTTGTGTGCAGAAGCATGAGATTCTGCTGTGGACTACACACACACTACACACTACACACTACACACACACCACACACACATACGCACACACATGACACACTACACACACACACTACATACACGCTACACACAAACTACATACACACGCACACACACTACACACTACACACACACCCACCACACACACACACACACACACCACACACGCACCCACCACACACACACCTCACACACACAGCTGAGGCCCTCCACATGCTTGTGTGTTCTTGTCAGGGCAGTCAGAGACCCTCCTGGTGAAGGCAGGCAGGACCCTCAGGGCATCAGGCACTAATGAGGCAGGAGGCGTCCTGGATTTGGCCTGTTTAAAAAGAGCGAGGACCTCTGAGCTGTCAGTGGAGCGCGTCTCAGAATACTTACAACATCTTTAAAAGGATTTAGCTTTGGCAAGCGTGAAATCCCACCTCTCGGTGTGTTGGATATTGTTATTCAAACACAGCCTCTGGGCTAAATCTAAAAACCATGTGCACCTGTCCCAAGACTGTGACTGTCTGTGTGTGTGTATGTGCTTGTGTGTGTGTATGTGCACGTGTGTGTGTGTGTGCGAGCGTGTATGTGTGTGTGTGCGCCTGTGTGTGAAATGAGTGATTCCAGACTCATGTCAGTTGAATGCGCGTCACTCGTAACTGCAGTAACTACTGTTTCTGCAATCATCATGATCCTAATTCACCTCCCCAAAATATCTCCTCTCTCTCTGTCTCTCCTCTCTCTCTCTCCTCTTTCTCTCTTCTCTCTCTCTCCTCTGTCTTCTGTCCTCTCTATCTCTCCTCTCTTTCTCTCCTCTCTGTCTCTACTCTCTCTCTTTCCTCTCTCTCCTCTATATTTCTCTCCTCTCTCTCTCCTCTCTCTTCTCTCCCCTCTCTTCTCTCTCCTCTCTCTCTCTCTCTCTCTCTCTCCTCTCTCTTCTCTCCCCTCTCTCTTCTCTCCCCTCTCTCTTCTCTCCCCTCTCTCTTCTCTCTCCTCTCTCTCCTCTCTCTCTCTTCTCTCTCTCTCCTCTCTTCTCTCTCTCTCCTCTCTCTCTCTCTCTCTCTCTCTTCTCTCTCCTCTCTCTCCTCTCTCTCTCTCTTCTCTCTCCCCTCTCTTCTCTCTCCTCTCTCTCTTCTCTCTCTCCTCTCTCTCTCCTCTCTTCTCCCTCTCTCCTCTCTCTCCTCTCTCTTCTCTCTCCTCTCTCTCCTCTCTCTCTCTCTTCTCTCTCTCCTCTCTTCTCTCTCTCTCCTCTCTTCTCTCTCTCTCCTCTCTCTCTCCTCTCTTCTCCCTCTCTCCTCTCTCTCCTCTCTCTTCTCTCTCTTCTCTTTCTCTCTCCTCTCTCTCCTCTCTCTCCTCTCTCTTCTCTGTCTTCTCTTTCTCTCCTTTCTCTCTCCTCTCCTCTCTCTTCTCTCTCCTCTCTCTCTTTCTCTCTCCTCTCTCTCCTCTCTCTTCTCTCTCTTCTCTTTCTCTCCTTTCTCTCTCCTCTCCTCTCTCTTCTCTCTCCTCTCTCTCTTCTCTCTCCTCTCTCTCTCCTCTCTCTCCTCTCTCTTCTCTCTCCTCTCTCTCTTCTCTCTCCCACTGACCTTTTTACTCTGTTTTTCTCCACCAAAAGTGTATTTACGTAAAACCATATTTTTTTGCTTTACTGTACATCTATTTCTCAAAGGCTTCAGTCTCCCTTTTTCCTCTGTCTCTCACTCACACACACACACAGTGATGTGCACATTTACATGCACATACACACTCACACACACACACAGTGACATGCACACACACAGGCATTTGCTTCCTCCTTTCCTCTCCTCTCTCAACTCCCAGAAGACCAAACTTAAGAGACCGTTTTAAATCTAAATGGACTCCACAGTATTTATCTATAAGACACGCTTATCATAAATGTCAATCATTCTTTACAAGTTGACGGCAAGAAATGAGTCCGATGCAATTTTAGATTTTCCACGTCTTGATAGCGAAAGTTTTCCTATCTGGGAGATTTCCTTCCTCCTCCCCTGTGTTTCTACAGCCTCCTAGAATTTAATAAATGTTGTTTTTCTTCTCTCCAGCCGTGTGTGTTTCAGATACGGAAGGTCTTGGGGAACAGCTGATAGACGAAGAGTGAGGAAAGTGTGTGCATTCTCCGACATTTATCAGGACGTCATTCAGCACTGCAGCGTATCTGGGTTCAGGCAGTAATCACGGTTGAGGTTAGGTTAATGAAGGACTTGACCCCTTTCCCTTCGGAGGGTCGAGCGGTTTATCTCGGACGGTCTATCAACCGCGAGCCGCTAGGCTTTCAAACACCTATTTACATTTAGAGTGAATCTGAAGGACGCAAGCGAGCGACCTATCACACTTTAGGAGTCAACCTTGTGACCGCTACACTGCGAGAAACAAATGCGTTTAAGTGCGTGTGTGTTTAAAAAGAAAAATGCAATTAACCATTCTTCTGAATGTCATGGTCCACTGCTTTTTATGTTCCGCTGGTTCTGATTAGAAAATGGCGTACAGTTCTGCTACCAATTTACGTCTATCAGTCCGAAGTATCTTTTTTTTTTGCGGCGCCCCAAAAAACACAATCCTGTTACCACGAGTTCAATTAGAGGCGTGAAATTGACGCGTAAAAGTGCACTTGTGGTGTTATTGAGTGGGTTTCTCTGTTTCGGACTGCAGTCACTCAAACACACAGTCACTTTCACATATCTTTTAATTAAAACGAAATTCTCTTGCATGAAGCACACGCCCCTTTCGCCTCCTCTTGTTCCTTCACCCTCCCATCATCTTCTCCTCCCCTCTCCTCCCTCTTCCTCTTCCCCCCTCTCCCCTTCCTCTCCCTCTCCTCCTTTCCCTCTCCCCTCCTCTCCCCTCTCCCTCCCCTCCTCTCCCTTCCCTTCCCCTTCTCTCCCCCCTCCTCTCCCTTCCCTTCTCCTCCCCTCCTCTCCCTCCCCTCTCCCCTCCCCTCCTCTCCTGCCCCTCCCCTCCTCTCCCTCCCCTCCCCTCCCCTCCTCTCCCTTCCCTTCTCCTCCCCTCCTCTCCCTCCTCCCTCCCCTCTTCTCCCCTCCTCTCCCCTCCCGTCCTCTCCCGTCCCCCCCTGCCCCTCTCCCCTCTCCTCCCCTCCTCTCCTGCCCCTCTCCCCTCCTCTCCCTCCCCTCCCCTCCTCTCCTCTCCCTCTCCCCTCCTCTCCCCTCCTCTCCCCTCCTCTCCTCCCCCTCTCTGAACAGGACAGCCATTGTGTCCTGTGTGACTGCTGCCAACAGCTGGGCACGCGGCAGTTATCACAGCGCTGCCATGGCGATGACAGAAAGAGCTCAAGCTCAAATCTGCGCGTCCGCTATCCACACATGATGACATGACTGAACACTCCAGAGGCTTTGTGTGTGTGTGTCTGTGTCTGTGTATATGTGTGTGTGTGTGTGTGTGTGTGTGTGTGTGTGTGTGTGTGTGTGTGAGTGAGTGCATGTGAGTGTGTTAGTGTGTTTATGTGTGGGTGTCTGTGGGTGTCTGTGTGTGTGTGAGTGTGTGTGTGTGCGTAAGAGTGTGTGTATGTGTGTGTGTGTCCGATGTGTGTAAGCGAGAGATGGTTACTTTGGAAACGTCAGCTTGTGTCCAGTTTTTGGGCGGAGCTTTGCTGAGGTGAGGAAGGAGAAGAGTTCGAGCTTGTCAGAGTGTTGGCATGGCGATAAAGGGATGCGATGGTAAATCTCTAAAGCAGATTGTCTATAAAGCATGGAGGAAGGTCACAGTAGAGTAAGTTTATAATGACAAGTCTTCTTTACTAATGTCAAATATTGTTTTTAGATGAATAGACAGCGTACACACACACACGCACACCCACACGCACACCCACACACACACACACACACACACACACACACACACACACACACACACAAACACAAACACACACACATACACACCTAATAGAGAAGTCACACATGAAATTAAACTAGTGATCTGTCATCAACTGTCATTATGTATGAGGGGTAATACCATATGACCTACACTTCCTGTCACCTTTGACCCCAGTGGCATGTGCAGCTCTCCTCTGTTATTGGTTGCTGAGTGACAGGAGGCCTCCAGGTTGGTGTTCCTCCGCTCGTTCTCAAACCTCCATCCTTGAGGCCCCTGCAGCTAACCCAAGGGCCAGAGAAAGGTAGAGAAGGGGGGCTGTCTTTCTGAGAGAAACAGTCACACAAAGGCACAAGGCACCGCATCCTCTCTGGACCCCCCTCTCACCCTCTCACCCCCTCACCCCCTCACATCCTGGCCCCCCTCCTCACCCCCTGGCCCCCTCCTCACCCCCAGGCCCCCAGGTAACTCCCCTTAAACCGGGTGGACGTTTCAGCGTCCCCCTGTATGGGAGTCCGGATCTCTGTATATGCATGAAGCTGGAGAGATGTGAGCTACATGTATAATGGATGAACAGCTGAGACTGAAGAAGACCAGGGGATCTCTCTCTCCCTCTTTCTCTCTTTCTCTCTCCCTCTTCCTCTTTCTCTCTTTCTCTCCCTCTCCCTCTTTCTCTCTTTCTCTCTCTCTCTTTCACACTTTTCTCTCCGTCTCTCTCTCTCTCTCTCTCTCTCTCTCTCTCTCTCTCCCCTCCTCATCTCCTTTATCTCCCCATCCTGTTCTTTCCCTTTCCTCTCTCTCCTCCTCTCTCTGTCATTGCCCCCCCTCTCTCTCCCTCCCCCCTCCCCATCTCCCTCTCTCTATCTATCTCTCTTTCTCCCTCCCTCCAACCCTAACACACAGCACATGGCTGTGCATCATGCATATTTCATTGGGCATGTCTCCTTGACAGCGGTTGCCGTGGGAGCCAGACAGATGTTAGTTATACCTCGCTAAGGGGCACCAGGAGAGTCTCCTGAATGCTCATTGGTCGAGAGCTTCGACTGGAATGGAAGGCCAATCAGATGGTGAGTACGAGGTCAGTGACTGATGGGTAAGATCTTCAGACACCTGTCCTTAGAAGTCTTACTATGATCTAACAGATGACCTACTCATATCACATGCTAAACCAGGGGTGTCCAATCCTGGTCCTCGAGGGCCGCTGTCCTGACGGTTTTAGATGTTTCCCTGCTCCAACACACCTCCGCAGAGCTCGATAACGACCCTTCATTAGAATCAGGTGTGCAGGGAAACTTCTAAAATCTTCAGGACAGCGGCCCTGGAGGACCAGGATTGGACACCCCTGTGCTTAACACTTAATAATAATATCTCCTTTAAGAAGCAAATCCCTTAAGAATGGCTGAAGACATGGCAGCGCAACATGTGATCCCTGATTCAGTGACCCAGGTTTGATTCCTCGCGCAGTAGCAGATCGAGCTGAAGCCGCAGCCACTGTACTCATCTGTTCATCTGATTACCGCAGCATCAAAACACGTTTTATCATCTCCTCAACTTTGACCTCAACTTTGATGAGAACTACGGAACCTTCTGTTGGTATCTGTTCATTTTGCACATCTATTCAATATGCTTATCTGCACATTGCATCATTTGCACTAGCTGTACATACATGCAACTCTGTAAATTCTGTAACTGTCAATTTGTCCCTACCAAATCACTTTATTCTGTACATACCCTGTATATTCAGACTATAATGTACATAGTGTGTATACTTTGAGCATAGAATTACATTTATATTCTGTTGTAATAACTGTTTTGCACTTCTGGTTGGATGCTTACTGTATTTCGTTACCCTGTACTTGTACCTGTGTAATGACATTAAAGTTTAATCTAATCTAATCTAAAAAATTTATTACGATTTAAGCAAACTGTGGATCTAATTGGTTTGTTTGTTTCCATCTGCCTCTTCAAAGGCCTCTGCAACACGTGTCTCTCATGCATTCATGGGCTGCTTTGTTTGAAGCAGTCAAAGCTTGTTGGATCAATTTGTTTACAGCTGCAAACTCAGAGCTGGTCAGACCTAATAAGTTTCTACCGCAGGCAACATCCTCCAAACAAGAAACAAACCGGATTTTTCCCTAACAGTCGAAGAAACCAAAAGTTTTTTTTTCCCGGCCATTTTTGTTTGCCTGAGGAACGAACAGTCATTCTTTTGTTGTCATAACATAAGACTCTTGCTGCTATCACGTACAGGAAATAAATCGCATTTTCCACCAATTAAACCTCTGAATGGAGATATATGAACGTGTTTTTTGTTCCACTCCTGACGTTTTTTTTTGCCTCTTGTGTTACACACACAGGGGTCGTGTTGTATTTCGTGCCAGATGAGATATCTATAAACACACATCATTCCCTCCCCTTGAAACTGAGCCTGTGTCGTTGTAAATCGATGGGCCTTTGCCACTTCCTGAGATCTCCCTCCAACACATCGCTCAGTTTAATTGTTTGTGTTGGCGCCGGGGGACCTTGGTGTCAGTATTGTTCTTGGCTGATGGGTTAGTGTCTGAGGAAGCTGTTTTTTCAGACCTGCGGGGGCACTCACAGTCCGAACATCCTCCGAAACTGACGCGCCGGCCCTTGCTGGCAAGCGCACTGAAAAGGTGTGGTGTACAAGCACACACGCGTATACACACACACACACATGCACACACGCTCACAGACACACACGCGTATACACACACACACATGCACACACGCACACAGACACACACGCGTATACACACACACACACATGCACACACGCTCACAGACACACACGCGTATACACACACACACACACATACACACACGCGTATACACACATACACATGCACACACGCACACAGACACACACGCGTATACACACACACACACTCATGCACACACGCTCACAGACACACACACGTATACACACACATACACATGCACACATGCTCACAGACACACACGCGTACACACACACACACACACACGTGCGTCTCACACACATCTCCAACTCTACTATCTCCTTTTCTGTGAGCACAAGTGAGCTGTCTTCAATCATCTGGTCTCACTGCCTGTGTGTGTGTGTGTGTGTGTGTTTGTGTGTTTGTGTGTGTGTGTGTGTGATTGATGCTTTTATTGGTGTGTAGCTGGCTCCAAAGTGATGCGCCTGTTAAGAGAGGTCACAAAGACTCGTTATGTCAGACAGCCTGACAACTGCCCACATCTCCTTACTCCTCCCATGGGGATGTGGTCCCCCTCACACACACACACACACACACACACACACACACACACACACACACACGCTCACACACACACACACTCACACATACAGACACACTCTCACACATGCAGCCCCCACACACACACACTCACACACACAGACACACTCTCACACATGCAGCCCCCATACACACACACACACACACACACACACACACACACACTCACACACACAGACACTCTCACACATGCAGCCCCCAGACACACACACACACACACACACACACTCACACACACAGACACACACTCACACACACACACTCTCACACATGCAGCCCCCATACACACACAGACACACCCACACGCTTCAGCTTTAATTTCAATTCGTTCCACCTCGTACTCAAACACTCACATGATCCTATGGCACAAGATGTGAATTACATGGGTGTCATGGAGGAGGTCTGAGGGGAGAACAGGGAAATACTCGCTCTGGAAACCTCTGAATTATGTTGTTTCCAATTGAGTTAGCGAGACAGTAGCATTTCTGTGAGAAGGTTTCTGGGCCAAGATGGCTAGGAGGGAAGTGTTGTCTGTTGGTGTGTAGAGTCAGTGTAGAGTCAGTGTAGAGTCAGTGTAGAGCGTCGCCTTTGAGCGATGAAACGTCTTTAGCGGAGGGGGAAGGGGGGCTGGGGGGAAGGGGGGCTGGGGGGGCTGGGTTCGAAGACATGCGCTGTGTTCCGGGGCGTTTGAGTGACGAGCCGGGGCGCAGCTCAGCAGGGTGCAGTCGGGGCGGTGTCCCTCCTCTGCACGACTGCGGATCTGTTTTCTCTGGAACGTGGAGGAACGTCACAGGAAGTCTTCTTCTCCTGTCTGACACGTTATTCTTCTCCAGACTCCAAAAAGAAGAAGGCAGGGTGCAAGTTAGGAGCTTTTCAAGGTGTCTAATTACGTTATTGATTTGAATGGCGGAAGTCAAATAAGTTTAACAGACGAATTCGCTCATAGTTATGTTTTAGATGAGGCCTCATTTTAGGTAGTTGGTATAGAAAAAGGCCCCGGGGAAGACCTAGGACACGCTGGAGGGACTATGTCTCTCGGCTGGCCTGGGAACGCCTCGGGATCCCCCCGGAGGAGCTGGAGGAGAGGTGTGCGGTGAGGGAAGTCTGGGCTTCCCTGCTCAGACTGCTGCCCCCGCGACCCGGCCCCGGATAAGCGGAAGATAATGGATGGATGGATGGTATAGAAAAAATTATGTTCTACTGGGAAACAACCAAAGGAAGACCGTTATTATTGACACACTTGCGCCACATAATAAGAGTCATCGAGCCAGCCAATAAGAGCCAGCCCTCATGTCATATGACAAGGACAACTTTCAGCCCCTCAATACAGACTGAGTACTCAGAAGGCCTCACAGTTTCATGTTTTCCTTGATTCGATGACGTCCCTGAGATCGAATTCTGCGGATTGGAGAAGAGCGAGTTTTTCGTCCGGGACCGTTTGAAACAAAAACAATCTGGAATTCTCCGGGTCTGTTTCTCTGTAAATGGATCCCTTGGGAAAACTGGCCGGTGATGGCGGCCAAAGAGAACCTTCTAAATGAAACCTTGCTAGAGTAACAATGACAGTAACTGTTGACTTTGTCTTCCGAATATAGAAACGTACGGGGCTATAACTCAAATAAATCTTGGCCTCCATTTTCTGCTGCAGCTCTTTTGACGTGCTAGGAGTCTCCAGTGGGATGCGGGGGGATCGGAGGCTGGGTTGACGTTTCGAACGGTGGTTTCTTAGGTGTGTTTGATCACTGGAGATCACTGGACTGACGGAGATGGGGTCATTAAGGGACTAAGTCTTCCAGCTATTCAGTGTGTTTACGATAGTGAGAAGAAAACTGAGTAAAGAAAGACAAAGAAATGAGGAATTATGTTTTGGGCAGAAAAATACGGTGTGAAAAAAATCCATCCATCCATCCATTATCTTCCGCTTATCCGGGGCCGGGTCGCGGGGGCAGCAGTCTGAGCAGGGAAGCCCAGACTTCCTCACCGCACACACCTCCTCCAGCTCCTCCGGGGGGATCCCGAGGCGTTCCCAGGCCAGCCGAGAGACATAGTCCCTCCAGCGTGGTCCTAGGTCTTCCCGGGGCCCGCCGCTCCCACATGTTTATTTTTTTCTTCGTCCTGTCACCGTTAGCTTGCTTGATTCCGTCTCATCAACCTGTAACCGCTTATTTAGCACTGACAAATGAAAGTGCATCGGTTAATGAGTGTGAAGGGTAACACAGCCCCCCCCCCCCCCTTCTCTTTTTCTTTTCTTCTCTTCTTCCTCGCGGACCTCACGGGCTCCTTCTGCCTTCCCATTCACTTCCTGACATAATTCAACCTGCTGAATACCGGTGACAATTACTGCTCCCCAGTCCACCGAGAGGCCCTGAACCTTAGCCTGACTGTTTTTGTGGGGCTGGAAGGCTGTTTGTGTGTGTGTGTGCGTGTCTGTGTGCGTATGTGTGTGAGGGGGGGGGGGGGGGGGGGGGGGGGTGATGTGAAATATCGAGCGAAGAAGAGAAAGAGAGGGTGAAACAAAACAGGTCAAGACTTGAGGACAACAGACCCACCAGGGGGGCGGGGCTTAGTTTGAAGAGATGGCAGAGTTTAAAGGAAGGGTAGAGGAGAGGGAGGGAGGGGGGGGGGGTTGAGGAGTGGGGGGGGGGGGTGAAGGAGGAGGAGGAGGACGGGGGGGGGGGGGGGTCAAGAATCAAAACAGGAGTGACATTTGCCATCGTCCAGCCCCAGTTCACATCTATTGATGCTGTTTCTGCTGCCAAAGCCTGAATCTGACTTGCTAATAGTCTGGGAAGATGAGGAACTGACCAGGGCCCTGGGTGGATGTGGCCTTTTCACTGGAGGACATTAGGGGTTCCCACACGGTCGTAACCCCCCCCCGTCCCTCCCCAGCCCCCACAACACCCAGACCCCCCGCCCCCCCCCCCCAGCCCCCCAGCTCGCGCCCCTCCAGCCTCCTGCTCATATATTCATTTGTTAGTTATTTCACAGGGGGTTTGGAATTGAAGATGTTAACAAGTTTGTTTTTTATTAGTTTGGTTCCTGAATGTTCCGGGAATGGCACCATCTCCAGACCTGAGTTCAAGTGGATTACAATCCCCTGTTATGTAGTGAAAAAGGTATTACATTTAAATAAATAAGTTAGGCATCTTTTTATTTCTAAAGTTGGTTCACAATTCATACCGTATCCTTTCCCAAAATATATTACGTAAAAAAAAAACATTTTAATAAAAAAAAAAGACTAAATCTTGAATCCCGAGCCAGACTTGGAATGACAGATAAATGTTCAGTGTCGGTTCTTGTTTCCTGTTAATTTCATCGGCAGATGTTGAGATGAAGTTGCTGGGAGAAGGAAGGGGAGGGAAGCCAAGATCAGCAGGTCTGGATGATCTGGAAACTCTGCGGAGGGATATCGTGAGTGTAGTGTTCATTAGGCGTAGGGATATTGCGAGTAAGGGGGGTTGTCTGGGGTGTGAATTGGCTGTCTCGTTCGTACTGGGGAGAAGGGGGGGGGGGGCATTGTCCTGGTCCCAGCAAGACGAGAGAGGCAGCTGAAGAGGTCTGGTGGTGTGGAGGGGGGCGAAGAGGGGATGAAGGGGTGAGGGTGGGTGGGGGGTAAGTGCAGGGGGTTGAGGAGGGTTGGAAGGAGGGTATGGGGAGTGAAAATGGGGGTGGACTGAAGAGTGGGGGAGAAATCTGGGGGTGTAAGAAGGGGTAGTAGAATGGAAGTAGGGGGGAGGTGGGTGAGGATGGGGGAGACTTCAGCGAGGCTTTGATCTCTCCTTCCCTCCTTTGTGTCTTGGTGCCTCTGAGGAACAGGGGGAGAGAGGGGGAGAGAGGGAGAGAGGGGGAGAGAGAGAGGGGGAGAGAGGGGGAGTCGGCTCCTGTCTCTCTGACACACACTCACCCCTGGAAAAGGAGACCCTATTTCCCGTACAATGTTTTCATGTGAAACTTGCATTTTGTACACTTCATTTATGAGACCAAATGAGTTCTGTAGTTCTTGTTCCCCACCTCCTATAGAGGGGTGCACCTCAGCCCCCTGTCTTTAGGGGGGTGCACCTCAGCCCCCTGTCTTTAGGGGGGTGCACCTCAGCCCTCTGTCTTTAGGGGGTTGCACCTCAGCCCTCTGTCTTTAGGGGGGTGCACCTCAGCCCCCTGTCTTTAGGGGGGTGCACCTCAGCCCTCTGTCTTTAGGGGGGTGCACCTCAGCCCCCTGTCTTGAGGGGGGTGCACCTCAGCCCTCTGTCTTGAGGGGGGTGCACCTCAGCCCTCTGTCTTTAGGGGGGTGCACCTCAGCCCCCTGTCTTGAGGGGGGTGCACCTCAGCCCTCTGTCTTTAGGGGGGTGCACCTCAGCCCCCTGTCTTTAGGGGGGTGCACCTCAGCCCTCTGTCTTGAGGGGGGTGCACCTCAGCCCTCTGTCTTTAGGGGGGTGCACCTCAGCCCCCTGTCTTGAGGGGGGTGCACCTCAGCCCCCTGTCTTTAGGGGGGTGCACCTCAGCCCCCTGTCTTTAGGGGGGTGCACCTCAGCCCTCTGTCTTGAGGGGGGTGCACCTCAGCCCTCTGTCTTTAGGGGGGTGCACCTCAGCCCCCTGTCTTTAGGGGGGTGCACCTCAGCCCTGTCTTTAGGGGGGTGCACCTCAGCCCTCTGTCTTTAGGGGGGTGCACCTCAGCCCTCTGTCTTTAGGGGGGTGCACCTCAGCCCTCTGTCTTTAGGGGGGTGCACCTCAGCCCCCTGTCTTTAGGGGGGTGCACCTCAGACCCCCATCCACATGTTTAATATGGAATCTGAGTAATGTATGTTTCTTCTGGAATATGATTTCCGTCCTTCTGCTCAACTGTCACTGAGACCATCTCTGGGTCTCTGGGGAGACCTGGTCTTTGAAGCCATCTGGTGGACTGGAAAAGAGAGAGAGCGAGGGGGAGACGGAGGGGGAGAGAGAGGGAGAAGGAGAGAGAAAAGGTTTAAGGGGGAAAGCTCAACTTGGGGACTACATTGAAAGACGAGGGAACTGAATAAATAGATGGGAGGGAGGGAGGGAGGGAGGGAGGGAGGGAGGGAGGGAGGGAGGGAGGGAGGGAGGGAGGGAGGGAGGGAGGGAGGACGTTAAACTTCACTATCACTGCGTTTTGAAGCATCCGAGTAACAGAAGAAGAAGAAGATTAACGTTCTTTTCATCTTAATAAGTTAAAGAAACACTCAAAAGAAGCAGTGAAGAGTGACTGTAGATATCAGGCCTCAGTTATTTCAGAACAAACAGCTCACAGTGGATGTAACAACCACCAGGTTATCGCCATGGAAATTCTGCTTTGAAACATCAACAAAATGTCTTCTCTTGAAAGCTACAATGCCTCTAATGTGCATCAGATAGGTGCCTGCCTTGTTCTGCTTGATGGCTGTGAGGGAAGATCAAGCAGCTTCTGCCTGGTGACAGACACCAGTCCTTGTTGGGCCTTGAGAGCTTCCTGTCTCTCTGTCGAAGCTTCCTGTTTGATCGTGTTTCTTGACTCTCCCAGGATTCACAGTCTGGGCCTGTTCAGGCCTCCATTTTCTCTCCTCCCATGTTCCGGTGTTCACTTATTCCTCTTCTTTGTTGTCCTACCTGCAGCGAACGTTCAGAGGAATTCTGATGCTAACTCGTGCTAACTCATGCTAACTCGTGCTAACTCATGCTAACTTGTGCTAACTCATGCTAACTTGTGCTAACTCGCGCTAACTCATGCTAACTTGCTGAGTGTTGCCCACACACACACACACACACACACTACTACACAGTCTCCCCCCCCCCCCTCCACTTCAAACATTTATCTCACAGAGAACGAGCAGCAAGGCAACCTAGCCAGGCTAACTCTGGCACATTTACAGTTCTACTGTCGATTAATGTGCATTGTCCTTTTGATAAATATAGGAATCTGAATCTGAACACACCGACACCCACACACACACACACACACACACACACACACACACACACACACACACACACACACACACACACACCTTGGTCCCACAGATTTCCTTGGCAGTGTTCAGTCCAGTCTCCCCTGGATCCTGACCTGGCAGCTTAACGCGCAGAAAAGCTCCTAATGAACTGTGGTCTGACACAGGAAATGAAGGCCCTTTACGAGTGTGTGTTTGGTTCAGCGTAACAGTAGGTGGAGGTTTGATTGGCTGAGGACCTCTCTGCTGGTCACTGACCAAGCTTGAGAGAGAGAGAGAGAAAGATGGTCGGAGGGAGAGAAAGAGAGAGAAAGACAGAGAGAAAGTTGGGTGGAGAGAGACAGAGGGAGAGACAGATAGGTGAAGAGAGAGAGAAAGATGGGTGGAGTGAGATAGAGAAATAGAGAGAAAGATGGGCGGAGAAAGAAAGATTGGTGGAGAGAGAGAGAGAGAGAGAGAGAGAGAGAGGCTGGTGTGGTCTCTGGACCATGCAGTCCACCACCTAGAGAGTCAGTCTCAGTCAGTCTCTGTGGTCCTCAGTGGAAAGGTTTATGCAGACCTTGGCCCAGGACACACACACACCAAGCCATAAACCATGCACACGCACACATACTCGTGCATGCACAAACACAACAAACTCTCAAACACACATTGCCCGAAAACACTCGTGCACTCTCTCTCTCTCGCTTTCTCTCGCTTTCTCTCTCGCTTTCTCTCTCTCACTTTCTCTCTCTGTCTCTCTCTGTCTCTCTCTGTCTCTCTTTCTCTCTCTCTCTCTCTCTCTCTCTCTCTCTCTCTCTCTCTCTCACACACACACACATCAGTTTTTACCAGCAGTTGGCTCTCACACACCCCACAGGACACGAAAACACAAATGAAGCAGAAATAGACTGACACAGAGTGAAATACTGGCTGTTGAACCTCTGGAGGGTGAGAGGAAGGCAGCCATCTTGCATCTGAAGGGGTTGACACAGGCCCGGCACCAGCAGTAAGTGACTGGGGGGGGGGAATGAAGCGCCGAGAGGGGGCGGGGGGCGTGGCCAAAATAAATAAATAAATAAATAAATAAATACGCACTCGCAACTAGTAACAACAAGCGCCCTTTACAGTGTGCTTTGTGATAATCCACTTTCTTATATTCATTTTAAAACCACCATTACTACTTAGGCTACTAGCTAACACGCTCTCGGGAAGAAAAAAAACTTTAACCTGTACAGTGTACGCATCAAAAGTAACAATGTATAACACAACAATCACCACAACCAATCAGGTTTGAACATACAGTAGCCTACTGAGCCTATGTACCCTGTGGTAAGCTGTTAATATTTAAATTTTGCACATTATGTATATGTCTAAAAGGCTATATATTATTTTGTTTTAAATTAAAATTTAAGTGATCATTGAATCTCAGTTGAGGGGGCGGAGATGCGTAGAGTTGCTCAGAGGGGGTGACGCCCCCTTTTGCCCCCCTGTGACGCCGGGCCTGGCTTGACAGTTGATTGGCTGAACTGACCTGAGGGGTGGTTAGTGGCTGCTCAGGGTATTCTCCCTCCCTCTCCTCCCTCCCTCCCTCCCTCCCTCCCTCCCTCCTCCCTCCCTCCCTCCCTCCCCTCCCTCCCTTCTGAGACTGTTCTTCTTGGTTCTCCTCCAGGTCAACACCCTCACCACTGATGCCTTTAACGTTCAGTGTCTCTAAACGAAAACATCCAGCCAAGTACCTGCAGAGCACACACACACACTCACACACACCCAAGTGAACACACATGCAAACAAGAGCACACAGGTTCACACACTCACACACACGGTCCCTCATCCGGCCACGTATCTGCATAGCACACACACCAACAAACATACACACACACACACAGCAACACACACACACCAACACACACACCAACACCCACACACACAAACACAGCCAGTCCCCACTTCATTCTCCCTGCAGCAGCAGATCTACGTTGACAGAGATGGAAGTGCTGGTTTTATAATCACAACTTGTTTTGATATGATTTGACAAACATTCCCGTCTGTGTTGATGTTGGATCCGAACCGGGCAGCTGCACCATCTCACGGTAGCCAATCAGAAGCGGTTGGAGCAGCGCGGAAGCCAATCAGAAGCGGTTAGAGCGACACGCCACTTCACGGTAGGTGAACAACCTCGTACTGGAACTACTTAACACCCAAACCACAGGTCTGGATTATCTTTAAATGTTTCTGTTTCTGAGGTTGACGGTTCGAAGTGTGGTTTCCTGGAGGTTATCAACGTTTTCACCTGTAAATAAGTGAGCAGATGGTTGAGATGAGTCACTGAACTTGTTGATTATACAGCATCTTCTCTCAACAGGAACTGTTACAGGTCCACAAATACGCGAATGGACGGTTTGAAATGAGTCCGTCAGACGACTTGATGAAAACGCACAATCTTCTGAAACCTGAGACCCTTTGGCTGATGGGGGTGGAGTGGTGGGGGGGGGTGGGTGGGGGGGGGGTTGTATAGAGTGCATATCTGATACCAGAGAGTGTGCCCCTGTTTGATGACATCATCATCCCAGGAAGTGTGAGTGTGTGTATGAGCGCGTGTGTGTGAGCTCATCATGTGAATGCTGGACGGGTTTGTGTGCGTGCGTCCATACATGTGTACGTGTGTGTGTGTGTGTGTGTGAGTTTGTGTTGTGACCTTTGCCCTCCCTGTGTTTTCCACAGGCTCCAGTGTGAGTGTTGCTGGGAGGTCCACTTGGCCATGAAATTAAAAAGCCAGGGCAACTCGATACAAGCTAAATAAACACCCCGAGCCACAAAGCCCCATGTTTGACTGACATGGGTGGGAGTACTGAGCTGAATCAGTATCTGAATCTGAACCAGTATCTGAATCAGTATTTGAATCAGCATCTTAATCAGTATCTGAATCTGAATCAGTATCTGAATCTGAATCAGTATCTAAATCTGAACCAGTATCTGAATCAGTATCTGAATCAGTATTTGAATCAGTATCTTAATCAGTATCTGAATCTGAATCAGTATCTAAATCTGAACCAGTATCTGAATCAGTATCTGAATCAGTATCTGAATCAGTATTTGAATCAGTATCTTAACCAGTATCTGAATCTGAATCAGTATCTGCATCTGATATCCTGGCAACAAACCCAGAATCTCGCGGTCACTTCCGACGATGGGTTTTATTCAGATGAATGAAGCTTGTATACAGGGAAATGTGAGGCTTCTGTCCTCTGTGCTCCTCTTATGGTGGTTGTCTAAACTGGCTGGACAGGGAGGATGTTCAGTCAACTGTTTCTGTGATTCGTTATTGAGTGAATGACTCTGAATCCTGTGAGGGTTTAGATTTTCATATATTTTTTTTTAAAGATCTTTCTGGATCACCTAAATAAAACCGAATGGAACTGCGCACATTTGAAAAGCACTTCACCAAACAGACGCATGACAGAATAAATACCTATGCGTCTGCCTGCAGAGATAAACACATACTTCTTATAATAGAGCACAACAGGTTAATGGCGTTCCTCGTTTAGACTACTTCCTGTTTAGCCCCTTAATTGACCTTCGACCCCTTCAAGGTCGTTCACATGATCTCCATGCGGTGTTTAACCACGCGTCTCCACCAGCGAACACCAAGCAGCCTTGACAGTCATCATATCACCCTAAATCATCTGGCTGTCAGGCCCTACTGAGACACAACAAGCACAGGGACATGGATGAAATCAGGTAAAGTAACATAGTGGAGTTTTGTGAACATAACTGAATAGTGAATAGTAGTTTAAAGGATAGTGACATATTATTCTGATTTGCTTCTAGGGCAACTAAAGAGGCTGGAGGTTCAGTGGCTGAAGGTTTTAGAGGCGGAAGGCTGGAGATTTGGGGATTGTGAGGCTTAGAGGCTAGAGGCTGCTAGCTGGAGGTTTGCAGTCTGGAGGTTTGAGATCTGGAAACTCAGACGCTGGAGGTTTAGAGGCTGGAGGTTTAAAGGCTGGAAGTTTAGAAGCTGCAGGTTTAGAAGCAGGACGTTTAGAGGCAGGAGGTTTAAAGGCAAGAGGTTTAGAGGCAGGAGGTTTAGAGGCAAGAGGTTTAGAGGCAAGAGGTTTCGAGGCAGGAGGTTTAGAGGCAAGAGGTTTAGAGGCAAGAGGTTTAGAGGCAGGAGGTTTAAAAGCTGGAGGTTTAGAGGCTAGAGCTTTAGAGGCAAGAGGTTTAGAGGCAGGGGGTTTTAGAGGCAGGAGGTCTGGAGGCAGGAGGTTTAGAGGCTGGAGGTTTTAGAGGCAGGGAGGTTTAGAGGCTGGAGGTTTAGAGGCTGGAGGTTTAGAGGCTGGAGGTTTAGAGGCAGGAGACAGCTTATGGACCAACTTTGACCAACTCAGCAGGTTGGCGTCACAGAAGAGCTGTTAGTGTTCCTGTAAAACAATGATGTAATGAACCCCTGAGTGTGCTCACAAAGGCATCTGGGAGTGTGTGTGTGTGTGTGTGTATGAGTGTGTGTACATGTTCACAAAAGCCTCTGTGGTGAGATCGTTCTGGTGTAACCTGACGCGTTAACACACACACACACACACTCAGCTACACACACACACTCAGCTACCACACACACAAACTCAGTTACACGCACACATACTCAGTTACACGCACACACACTCAGTTACACACACACACACTCAGTTACACACACACACACACTCAGTTACACACACACACATTCACTTACACACACACACACACACACCACACACACACACACACACACACACACACACACACTCAGTTACACACACACACACTCAGTTGCACATACACACACACACACTCAGTTACACACACACACACACACACACACACACACACACACACCACACACACACACACACTCAGGCTCTGCTGATAGTTGGCACATGTGACAAACTTCCACACTTCCACCATGACACAGGAATTCCCTCTCCTTTCCCGTCCACGAGGCACAGGCAGCGACAGCTGCACTTTTAACAAGAGCCCCGAGATTCAATTACCCTCCCTCCCTCCCTCCCCTCCCTCCCTCCCTCCCTCCCTCCCTCCTCCCTCCCTCCCTCCCTCCCTCCCTCCCTCCCTCCCTCCCCCTCCCTTTCCTCCCCCTCCCTCTCTCTCCTCCCTCCCCTCTCCTTCCTCTCCTCCCTCCTTCCACTCTCCTCTCCTCCCTCTCCTCCCTCTCCTCCCTCTCCTCCCTCTCCTCCCTCTCCTCCCTCCCTCTCCACCCTCCTCAACTTCATCAGCAGCCACGGAGGAAATCAGCTCAGTGAGTGTGGAGGCGGAGGCAGGGAGAAGGCCTGATGTTGGGTCCAGCAGCTTGGGGGAGTTTAATGAGGGATAACAGCCACTCTGGGAGATGTCTCTGTCTGGAGGACTGGAGGAATCTACTGCTTCTGACTCTGGGCCTGGTGTTGAAGGCGTCTAACACCAACACCTAGAAATATCTCTGTTTCTCTACTCCCTCTCGCACTTCCTCTCTTTCAGTCCCTCCCTCCCTCTCTGTCTCTCTCTCTCTGTCTCTTTCTCACTTTCTATTCCCTTGTCCAGCCTAATCAACCACCACATTTGTTTCCAGCCTTTCCCAGGCACTCCCTCTCTCCTCCTAACACCCCCACCAACCTCCCCCCTCCTCCCTCCATTCTCCCCCTCCTCCCAGTCTTCCCCCGAAGTCTCTCCCCTCCTTACAGTCTCCAGTCAACCACCCCCCCCCACTCCCTCCCAGCACCCCCCCCCCCCCCCCCCCCCCCCCCACCTTCCTCTGGTCCAGTCATGAATCACGGCGAGGTGGTCTGGGGCCCTGGCCTGTCCCTCGGTGACCAAGCCTCTGGCGTTACCATAACAATGGCCCGACACAGAGATATTCATGACTGGTTCTCTGCTGGGAGCTCGATCCTGCAGCACAGACAGGGAAACAGACGTCCAGACAAGAAACAGCTACGTGGAAACCAGCCACAGGAGCCTCCATACTGCAGTCTGAGGCTGTTTACACATTTTCTCGAAGCATTTCGTTGCTTGAATTTGTTCTGGACGATCCTTCAAGTGTTTGCAAACACAGCTTAACTAGCAGGACATGGTTTACCACAAGGGAAGTCCTGGAAAGTTAGCATTAGCCTCTGTTAGCTTTGGACAGTCGGCAGACAGATTAGACAGAGCAGCGGGAAGAGGACAAGCGAATACAAGAACCGTTCTGTTCTCCGTCATAAAACTGTAGCTGCTCGTGTACATCGATACACAGCTCCACCTAAAACAGAAAGACCTCATGTGTGGATTGACTATTTCTGGAAAACTGAGACGATCTTTCACATTCTTGGCCCTTCGGTCCAGATATCTGCCTTCTAACCTCTCTATAAAACTGTCCTCTTCTTCCCCAAGGTTCAATAAGAAGTGAAAAGAGATATTTTTTGCTTGAAACAACATGTGGTTTGAAAATCTTTAAAATGTCAAAGAGTGGAGTTGTAAATCCCAAAGGTTTTTTATTTTACTTTTTTTTACAATGACTCTTGTAAGAAGCAAGGGAAAAGCTACATGAGAAACACACACACATGTATGTGCACACAGACACACACACACACGTATGTGCACACAGACACACACACACACGTATGTGCACACAGACACAACACACACCACGTATGTGCACACAGACACACACACACACGTATGTGCACACACACACACACACACGTATGTGCACACAGACACACACACACGTATGTGCACACAGACACACACACACACACTATGTGCACACAGACACACACACACACAACATACAGCACTCAGTCGACCTTATTCGACTTGTGAGTTCAAACTGAAGAATCAAACAACATTTCCCAACAACAAATTATACCAAGAAGACCTGTAAAAACAACAACAAATGGTTTGTCTGCAGGAGGCCTGTGTGGACAGGTCTGATCCACGTACTGAAACAAGACCAACTTCATTAAAAAACGTGCGTGAATGGAAAGAAAAGGGGTGCGTTCACCGACACAAGTCAACAGTTGTCAAATACGACCTGTGTAATTAACCAGACCTACTGCAGCGCACAGCCATAAGGTTGTTCCAAGGGCAAAAAAACTAAAAACTAAAAAGAAATTCTACATATCAGTTATTTTCCATCTCTCAGTAAATGTCAAAGTGTCACTAAACAAGCCAGGACTTAGGAAAGTTGCAGGGCTGTAAATTAAAAGAAACAGCACAGCAGCTAATTTATAACACGAAATATCTGCGTTACTTTGCACGTCCAAGGTAAACATGGCCGTAAGGTTTTTATGGTCACATGACTTTTGACGTTCCGCTGTCGTCGTGGTTTCGAGGGGGGGAAAAGTATTTCCATTAAAAGACAACAATTTCCCTATTATTGCAGCCACTGAATTGGACACTATGGGTTTGGCCCATGGAATGAATGGACCTTTGATAGCTTTTAAGTGAGTGCATGAGGTCCTATTGACTAGGAGACGATGGGATACTTGGAATTGGGCCAAGAATTAAGTTATGGCCTCTGTGTGAGAATTAAAGCAGGGATAGACTGCTTACACAGGTCTAGCTAACAGAACAAGCCTGGGGGAGGGGGTGGAAGGAGGGAGGGAGGGAGGGAGGGAGGGAGGGAGGGAGGGAGGGAGGGAGGGAGGGAGGGAGGGAGGGAGGGAGGGAGGGAGGGAGGGAGGGAGGGAGGGAGGGAAAAAGAGAAGAGAGGAGTGTGAGTGTGAGAGAGAGGAAGAGAGAGAGAGGGGGAGAGACAGTGAGAGAGCTAGAGAGGGGAGAGAGAGAGGGGGAAGAGAAGAGGAGTGTGAGAGAGAGTGAGAAAGAAGGAGAGAGAGAGCGAGAGAGGGGGGAGAGAAGGGAGGGGGAGAGAGAGAAAGCGAGAGGGGGAGAGAAAGCGAGAGAGGGGAGAGACTCACATTGCTTGTGAAAAGGGCTGTAAGAATAGATTTTGATTTGATTAGATGTCTGTCTGGTCTGTCTGTTTTGCTCGTCTACTTATCTGACTACATGTCTGTCTGTCTCCTTCTCTGTCTGCCTGTCTGCCAACCTTATCGGACTACATATCTGCCAGCCTGGCTGCCTGTCTGACTGACTGTTTGTCTGCCTGCTTGTCTGTTCAAGCCAAGGACAGTGTTTGCATCCAAGTAAACCAACCTCTGAAGGCTCTGCTGGAAGCATTACATTTACATTTATTCATTTAGCAGACGCTTTATCCAAAGCGACTTACAAGAGAGAGCTTTTACAAAGAGCATCAGTCATTGAGCATAGCAACGTGATAGACCCCGAATACAGGGGTTTTTAGATCGTGAATCATACATCATTACAGACTTACAGAGTAAACCTGATGATCCTAACCTGGCTTGCGCCTCGTTCACACGTCACAGAGCGTCTGAGCGTATCTTACACAGCTCCTTCGCGTGTTCAGAGACACCAAAGAAGGAACTTAGAACACAGAACACGTGTGACACTTAGAACGCTAGAACAGTTAGAAGACTAGAACACGGAACACGTGTGACACTTAGAACGCTAAAACAGTTAGAAGACTAGAACACAGAACACGTGTGACACTTAGAACACTAGAACAGTTAGAAGACGAGAACACGGAGACACGTGTGACACTTAGAACGCTTAAACAGTTAGAAGACTAGAACACAGAACACGTGTGACACTTAGAACACTAGAACAGTTAGAAGACGAGAACACGGAAACACGTGTGACACTTAGAACGCTTAACAGTTAGAAGACTAGAACACAGAACACGTGTGACACTTAGAACACTAGAACAGTAGAAGACTAGAACACGGAACACGTGTGTTAGAACACTAGAACACAGAACACGTGTGACACTTAGAACACTAGAACAGTTAGAACACTAGAACACAGAACACGTGTGACACTTAGAACACTAGAACAGTGAGAAGACTAGAACACAGACACATGTGACACTTAGAACGCTAGAACAGTCAGAAGACTAGAACACGGAACACGTGTGACACTTAGAACACTAGAACAGGTTAGAAGACTAGACACAGAACACATGTGACACTTAGAACACTAGAACAGTGAGAAGACTAGAACACAGAACACATGTGACACTTAGAACGCTAGAACAGTCAGAAGACTAGAACATGGAACACGTGTGGACACTTAGAACGCTAGAACAGTTAAACACTAGAACACAGAACACGTGTGACACTTAGAACGCTAGAACAGTCAGAAGACTAGAACACAGAACACATGTGACACTTAGAACACGTGTGAGATGTGTCTGTTGGAAGATTTGAACGTGTCGTGGGACCGTGAATAGTGAAGTCAGGGGCAGGAAGTCCTGAGACGTACATATGGCCAACGCATGTTTGTGGTGAGGGAGCGCTTGTCAACGTGGAATGTTTGTTTTGTGAAAACAAAAGTCGACCCTTAATTGCTTTAACTTTTCGCGACCAAAAAAAAAAAAAAAAAACGAAAAAAAAACTGGTTCCAGTCGAGAGCGAGAGACGTAAATCAGAGAGTTTGGCCCGGTCCTCTTCCCCCTGACCTTCCAGCCTGGCTTCTGAACAGTCTTTAGCGAAGGCTGTAAAACAAACAAACTTTCTTCCTCCCTGAAGGGACACGTTCCAACAAGCAGTCTGCCGAGCGGTCGTGAAGAGAGCTTCTGTCTGTGCTGACCTCCCTAATCTTAACATCACTTATTTCTGTTCTTATTTTACACCAGACTTTTGGTTTACTTGAACCTCATCTACATCAGGACGAACGTTCTCCTTCTCGCAGTATAGAAATGTCAATGCTTAAACCATACAGATGTAAACAAATACTTTGGAGCTAAGTGTAAATCAACCAGGGAGGGGGGTCATGTTCTGAATGTGTGAAACAGCACCTTATCTCCGCTGAACAGCTGAGGTAAAGCGATCCAGTCATCTCATTGGCAGATTGTAGTAAATACCAAACATAACGCTGACTCGGCCAATATCACCATTTCAAAATGGCCGCCAAATGTAACATGTAATAAACCACTGCGCTTCCATGACGTCCGACCTGCAATCCTGTGCATTCCCCGAACCCAAGCCCATCTTTGAACTTTTAAACTGAAAATCTTGATCAGTTTCAGTCCTTAACAGTCATTAAAACGTGACACTGCTTGAGGAAGTGTGTGTGTGTGTGTGGTGTGTGTGTGTGTGTGTGTGTGTGTGTGTGTGTGTGTGTGTGTGTGTGTGTGTGTGTGTGTGTGTGTGTGTGTGTGTGGGAGTGAGTGAGTGTGTGTCAGGGCTGAGGGAACAGTACAGTTAGTACAGACCAATCATGTATTGAGTCTGTGCTGTGCTGTGCTGTGCTGGGTGACAGAGTGTCCACCTCTCTGTGTTAGTGTGTCTGTGCTGTGCTGTGCTGGTGACAGAGTGTCCACCTCTCTGTGTTAGTGAGTCTGTGCTGTGCTGTGCTGGTGACAGAGTGTCCACCTCTCTGTGTTAGTGAGTCTGTGCTGTGCTGTGCTGGTGACAGAGTGTCCACCTCTCTGTGTTAGTGAGTCTGTGCTGTGCTGTGCTGTGCTGGTGACAGAGTGTCCACCTCTCTGTGTTAGTGAGTCTGTGCTGTGCTGTGCTGGTGACAGAGTGTCCACCTCTCTGTGTTAGTGAGTCTGTGCTGTGCTGTGCTGGTGACAGAGTGTCCACCTCTCTGTGTTAGTGAGTCTGTGCTGTGCTGTGCTGGTGACAGAGTGTCCACCTCTCTGTGTTAGTGAGTCTGTGCTGTGCTGTGCTGGTGACAGAGTTTCCACTC
>CM059300.1:4270000-4340000 GCA_030340665.1 Neosalanx taihuensis
ATGAGCTGTGAATGCATTTTGGAATGACTCATTCGTTTCCTAATGCCCCTACTGCCACTTTAAATATTTATTAACAAAGGACTTTAGGTTGACGAAAAGTCTGAAGTTGTATTATCGTAGCTGTCAGGTCGACACACTTCTGACAGTTAGTCATCTGAAGAGATCCTGTCCCGTTGACATGTTAAAGTCATTTACATTTATTCACTTTAGCAGATGCTTTTTATAGTCATGGGTGTCTTACAGAACACAACTCTTGCATCCATCGTAAACTATTCAAGACTGACTCGATGTTTTTCACTCAGTCTCCAAATTCATTTTCAGTCAAGTTTTCGATTAATGGCAGCTGTCGTGTTTCGAGAGTTTAGCTACAATCCAGCTCCCCCGGTCCCTGCCTCAGACAGACACAGGGCCATGGTCGAGGCTGGGGCCCGCGTCAAGTCTGGGGCCCGTGTCGAGGCTGGGGGCCTGTGTCGAGGCCGGGGCCTGTGTCAAGGTTGGGGCCTGTGTCAAGACTGAGGCCTGTGTCGAGGCTGGGGCCTGTGTCAAGGTTGGGGCCCGTGTCGAGGCTGGGGCCTGTGTCAAGGTTGGGGCCCGTGTCGAGGCTGGGGCCTGTGTCAAGGTTGGGGCCCGTGTCGAGGCTGGGGCCTGTGTCGAGGCCGGGGCCCGTGTCGGGGCTGGGGGCCCGTGTCGAGACTGGGGCCCGTGTCGAGGCTGGGGCCTGTGTTGGGGCTGGGGCCCGTGTCGAGGCTGGGGCCTGTGTCAAGGTTGGGGCCTGTGTCAAGGTTGGGGCCTGTGTCAAGGCTGAGGCCTGTGTCAAGGCTGGGGCCTGTGTCAAGGTTGGGGCCCGTGTCGGGGCTGGGGCCCGTGTCGAGGCTGGGGCCCGTGTCAAGCTCTTGACTTAACCGCTCCTCCAGACGAAACATCTTCAGGACTAATGAAGAAACACAAAACATGTCCTGTGGTCTGAAGTGTGTGTGTGTAAGCAAGCAGCTGGCTTTAAACAGGCATGAAGGGACAGGAGGCCGGACGCACTCAAGAACAACATAAATGGAGGACAAACTTGTTCCTCTCTGTCTAACAGCTTCAGCCCGGCTAAGATGCTTCTAATGAAAACTATGTGAAGGGGATGATGGAAGGAGAGTGGAAGTCAGAGATACAGTGATAGCATTTAGCTGCCTTTCGCTAATGCTATTTTAATCAGCTACGGGAGTTAGGTGAAGGACTACAGAACCAAACATGGATTATTTGGATTAGCTGCGGAAGATAAAGTGAAAGGTTGTTGTTTTTTTTCCTTGCAGGGGTAGTAGAATAAGATTACTAGATTTAAAACTAGGATTCGTTTAAAATGCCACTAAAAACAAAAAATATTACTCAGTACGGAACTGAATTAAAGCTAATTCCTAAACAAATCCCAAACTAATCGTTTTTTTCTTTTCTTTTCAACACAACACTTGTTTGTTGTAGTGTCTCTTTTGCTAAACTCACAATACTGGAAGCAACAATGGTGGCTGCCCTTGTCACAGCTAACAGGCTAACCTAAGCCCCTCCCCCCCGACCCCTGATGACCCCTATTTGTCAGGTCACACACCATCTGGGGGTGAAGTGGTGATGGACAGAGGATAGGCTGGTTGTATGTGAGTGTGTGGGTGTGAGTGTGTATGTCCAAATGAGTGTGTGTCTGTGTGTATGCGTGTTTGTGTGTGTGTGTGTGTGTGTGTGTGTGTGTAGGAGGGGTGGGAGGTCACCACTCCATCACTGACAGGCCAGCCTCTGCTCGTCTCTCCCCCAACACGGGGCATCCTCTCCTGGCCTTCCTCTCAGGCCACAGGGGGGTCACCTCCTCATGACCCACATCCGTCACTGGCCACGACCCAGAGGAGGCTGCAGAACAGCCAGTTACACCGACCGCTGAAACACACCAGCGTGGAGGCCCAGCATGCATCTGTGTGAGGCGTGGGGGGATTCTGCTTGTGTTGGGGATTACGTTCTGTGTTGCCGTTTGTAAGGATATTGCGTATTCATGACCTGGGCTATTCTTCCTCTACCCCTCCTGTTATTACGCTAATTCCCTCTCTCTTACTCTTCCTTAACTACAGCCCCCTTCCTCTTCTCACCCCTGCCCCCCTTTCCTCCAACGCCCTCCTACTCCTCCAATCCGTCCTCTTCCTCTGGCCAGTGGGATTCCCCTCTGCCTGAAAACCAGCCCAACTGCTTCCCAGAGCCATGCACAGGGACAGAGTGGGGGGACCGGGTGGAGGGGACAGGGTGGAGGGGACAGGGTGGAGGGGACAGGGTGGAGGGGACCAGGGTGGAGGGGGCAGGGTGAGGGGACAGGGTGAGGGGGACAGGGTGAGGGGAAACAGGGTGGAGGGGACAGGGTGGGGGGGACAGGGTGGAGGGGACAGGGTGGAGGGGACAGGGGGGAGGGGGACAGGGTGGGGGGGACAGGGTGGAGGGGGACAGGGGGGGACAGAGGGGAGGGGAACAGGGTGGGGGGGCAGGGGGGAGGGGGGCAGGGTGGGGGGGGGGGGAGGTGTTCTCTGGGTGTAGCGGAAGAGGAATGGATGGAAAGAACTCAGACGTGTTCATTCACATATGCAGGTGCTGTGGGCATTCAGGATGAATGTTCATTCAGAAGGTGACCTAGATCCTCTCTCTATCGCCCTCTCTCCCTCTCTCTCTATCGCCCTCTCTCCCTCTCTCTCTATCACCCTCCCCTCCCTCTCTCTCTATCACCCTCTCTCCCTCTCTCTCTATCGCCCTCTCTCCCTCTCTCTCTATCACCCTCTCTCCCTCTCTCTCTATCGCCCTCTCTCCCTCTCTCTCTATCGCCCTCTCTCCCTCTCTCTCTATTGCCCTCTCTCCCTGTCTATCTATCACCCTCTCTCCCTCTCTCTCTATCACCCTCTCTCCCTCTCTCTAAATCGCCCTCTCTCCCTCTCTCTCTATCACCCTCTCTCCCTCTCTCTCTATCACCCTCTCTCCCTCTCTATCACCCCTCTCTCTCTATCTTCCCCTCTCTCCCCCTCTGCTCTCCCTCTCTCCCCCTGCTATCCCTCTCTCCCCCCTGCTCTCACTCTCTCTCCCCCTGCTCTCACTCTCCCCCCCCCCTGCTCTCCGTCTCTCCCCCCTGCTCTCCCTCTCTCCCCCTCTCTCTCCAGGGTCAGCTGATGAGTGTCTGTACCTGCAGACATCCAGACCTCCCTGTTTGATGGACTGCAGGAAGCAGGCATGTCATGTAAACAAAGTTAAGACAAGCAGGCTACTGTTGGCAGAGCTAACTCACACTACTCACATCTGTGTGTGTGTGTGTGTGTGTCTGTGTGTGTCTGTGTGTGTCTGTGTGTGTCTGTGTGTGCCCTGTATAATACCAGAGTGAAGCCACTGTTGGCACTGTCGAACTCTTGCACCAACACCTGGGAGAACGATGAAATCTTCAAGTTATCGAGTGTGTGTGTCTATGAGGAAAAGGCTATCATGTTGTGGTGTGAATTTACATGATATCTGATGTGTGTGTGTGTGCAGCTTGTGAACATGTGGACTGTATATGTCCTGGTGGTTCAAGCTGACAGTAGCAGTGAACACACATCATGTGTCCCAGCCAGGGGCACGATCCTGGGCTCATGATCCACACCATCACCCCTCCTCCACCCTCTGGCTGTTCACCATTAGAACACCAGGCATTAATGTTCTCATTAATGATCACATCTCTGTCTGTCTGTGTGTATCTGTGCCTCAATACTTTGTCTCTCTCCCTATGTCTCTCTACCTCTCTCTGCCCTCTCTTTCTTTCTTTGTGTTTCTCTCTTTCTCTCTACCTGCTCTGTGTCTCTACCTCCAACCACCGCCCCCGCCCCCCCCCCCCTTCGTCCTCTTTCATTCCCTCTACCTGGTCTCCCCCTCCCTCCCTCTCTCTCCCTCTTTCTCCCTCTCTCCCTCTCTCTCCTACCCCTCTCCCTATCTCTCTCTAACCCCCCCCACACCCTCTCTCTCCTTATCTCTCTTGGTTTCTCCCCATGCCCACCCCCCCCCACCTCCTCACTGCTCCTCCGAGTGACCCCTGTTTCGAGGCATCTTGACAGCGCTCCCAGCTCCGCTCTATTTAGATTCACTCAAACATTCCCCGCTGATTTATGTGGAATTCCGAGGAGTGTTTGGTGCAGGAAGCCGGAGGGGTGGTGGGGGTGGGGGGGGGGGGGGGGGGGGTGGGGTGGAGGGGGTCAAGGGTTGTGGGGGTGTGTGGGGGTGGTGGGGGGGAAGCATCCCTCTCGAGCACAGCTCCAGTCTGACTGCTCGTTCTGAGGCTTGATTAAGACAAGTGTTCTATCAACAAGTCCTGCTCTCTGGACGTTTCCTTCCTGAGGTTCACCACAGGCATGCTGAGCTCGCTGGCTGGCGAGGCTGCAGGACGCAGAGCTCCTGTCCTGGCAGGGGGCAAGGGGGTCCACCCACACACACTCACACACAGACACACACACAGTCCCTCGCACACACGCAGACACACACACACACAGACATACACACAAACACACACACACTCAGTCACACACACAGTCCCTCACACACATACACAGACACACACACACACAGACAAACAAACACACAGTCCCTCACACACACACAGACACAGACACACACACAGACATACACACAAACACACACACACACACACTCAGTCACACACACAGTCCCTCACACAAACACATACACAGACACACACACACACACACACACACACAGACATACACACAAACACACACACACACACACACACAGACACACACACAGTAGCCTAGCTGTGGTCCAGGAGAGTGCAGCACAGGCAGAGGAGATGGAGAGATTAGTTTATCATGCGCTGTGCTGACAGGTTCTGCTGATGTGTGACCACAGAGCAAACAGCGATCAATCTGCCTCTGCAGGAGGGGGAAGAGGGGAGAGAGGGGGGAGAGGAAGGAGAGAGGGGGGAGGAGAGGGGGGAGAGGGGGGAGGGGGGAGAGGGGGAGGAGAGGGAGGAGAGGGGGAAGAGGGAGGAGAGGGGGAGGAGGGAGGAGAGGGGGGAGGGGGGGGGAGGGGGAGGAGAGGGGGAAGAGGGGGGAGAGAGAGGAAAGGGGGAAGAGGGGGAAGAGGGAGGAGAGGGGGAGGAGGGGGGAGAGGGAGGAGAGGGGGGAGGGGGGGAGAGGGGTAGGAGAGGGAGGAGAGGGGGAAGAGGGGGAGGAGGGGGGAGAGGCCGCTCTGAGACGACTTCACACTCACAGGACATTTAGCTAAATATCCATTAGGAATCTGAGACAGAACTCAACACACACTGTAGCTAATTCATGCTTCACCGTCATGTGAATTGGGCCGTGTAGATCTGGATCTTTTTAACTTTTAGGGGAAAAGTTCAGTTGAGATGTGGGAGGTTATTTTTCTTTTCTTTAAGTGAGGTTTGGCTGTGTGTTGGTTCTGTGCTGCTGGAAGGTGACATGGTTGTTAGAAATGCCTTGATGAGATGTGTGCTGGCCTGTTTGCCTGCATGTGGGGATTGTGTGTTCTGTTCTGTGAATGGCTGTTTTCTCAAAGTGTGTCTCTCACCAGTGTATTTGGCTTTCTTATTGTCCAGTCTGAGAGCAGAGGGCACCAGGGCGAAGAGGAGGGCAGCAGGGCAGTGAGGAGGGCAGTGAGGAGGGCAGCAGGGCAGTGAAAAGGGCAACAGGAGAGTCAGGAGGGCAGCAGGGCAGTGAGGAGGGCAGTGAGGAGGGTAACAGGGGAGTCAGGAGGGCAGCAGGGCAGTGAGGAGGGCAGTGAGGAGGGTAACAGAGGAGTCAGGAGGGCAGCAGGGCAGTGAGGAGGGCAGTGAGGAGGGCAGTGGGGAGGGCAGCAGAGCAGTGAAGAGGGCAGTGAGGAGGGCAGCAGAGCAGTGAAGAGGGCAGCAGGGCAGTGAGGAGGGTAGCAGGGCAGTAAAGAGGGCAACAGGAGAGTCAGGAGGGCAGCAGGACAGTGAGGAGGGCAGCAGAGCTGTGAGGAGGGCAGGAGGGCAGGGAGGAGGGCAGCAGAGCTGTGAGGAGGGCAGCAGAGCTGTGAGGAGGTCAGCAGGGCAGTGAGGAGGGCAGCAGAGCTGTGAGGAGGTCAGCAGGGCAGTGAGGAGGGCAGCAGAGCTGTGAGGAGGTCAGCAGGGCAGTGAGGAGGGCAGCAGAGCTGTGAGGAGGGCAGCAGGGCAGTGAGGAGGGCAGCAGAGCTGTGAGGAGGGCAGCAGGGCAGTGAGGAGAGTAGTGAGCCCCACATAGCTGTGTGGTGAGAGGCTGGCTCAGCACGTGGCAGCTGTTCACATTTCCTGCGTATTGGATGTCGAGTGGCGGACAGCCCTCGGTTGCTGAGTGCATTATCAACAGATGGACTTCCTGGTCCTGTTAATGCACTTCTGAGATTGAGAAACGGGAGATATGTGGAGAGTGCAGCAGGCTGGCACTGTGACGGGCTCCAGCTGCTCTCAGGGTGTGAGTGTGTGTGTGTGTGTGTGTGTGTGTGTGTGTGTGTGTGTGTGTGTGTGTGTGCGTGCGTGCGTGCGTGCGTGTGTGAGATAGTGTTTTCCTTGTGTGTGGGCAGCTTGTTCAGAAAAAGAATTCCACTGTAACCTCAGTCTCATTAGTTTAAGTAACCTGAGGAGTGATTTGATTATGATTCGAATCTTTATTGGCAGTGCGAACGAACAGGTTTTGTTGTGACAACTATGTGCTGCATGTTTCCACACGTTCAAATGTTTACGATCACACAAGTTAGGTTTAACTCTGATCTTTAAAATCCCAAAGTATTTATCAAATACTTATGTTATTTACTAAACATAGTTATAGTCGTAGATATATAGTGGTAAATGCCAATAAATTTGTTTGGCACAGTGAACAAGATTTGTACACAACATCAGGGAACACGCAATGTCAGATGGAGTCAGATGGCTCAGCGGTTAAGGCGTTGGGCTCAAAATCGGAAGGTTGTGAGTTTGATTTCTGGCTGTGCCTACATGACGCTGTGTCCTTGGGCAAGGCTCTTCACCCTACTTGGCTCAGGGAGAATGTCCCTGTACTTGCTGTAAGTCGCTTTGGATAAAAACATCTGCTAAATGTACATGTAATGTTCTATTGTATTACCCAGAGTGCATCAGTCTACAGACTAACTGTCTGTCTACAACACGTTCAGTCTGTGTATCCGCCTCAGATCTAGTACCTCACCTACTTCCTGAGTGGTGCATCGTTTTCAACAAAGTACCAACGCAAATCATCTCTCTTCAGGTTAAAGGTTACATTCTCTCGCCAGGTTGTCGCTAAGCAACAGCACCCAAACACAGTCTCCTTCCTCTCTGCTGTGCCATGGTCTGTCTCCTCATTGGTTCATTAAGGAGACATGAAGCAGTTCTCTTCCTGGTTTGTTCCGGCTGTCTCCTTCCCTCCTCTGAAACCATCCGTTAGCTCATGCCTGACGTCACTATGACGATGGAGAACAAACATGTCCGCCGCTGTCTTCTTCAGCAGGAAGGAGGAAGCACCAAAGCATTCTGGGAGGAAGCTGGGGTTACTGGCTGGCTGGTTTGCTGTGTGTTGACTGGCTGGTTTTCTGAGTGTTGACTGGCTGGTTTGCTGTGTGTTGACTGGCTGGTTTTCTGTGTGTTGACTAGCTGGTTTTCTGTGTGTTGACTGGCTGGTTTTCTGTGTGTTGACTGGCTGGTGTTCTGTGTGTTGACTGGCTGGTTTTCTGTGTGTTGTCTGGCTGTGTCCAGTGAGGGAGTGTTGCCAGCAGCCTGTTGGTCTGTCTGTCTGCCAGCTCAGACCACTCAGCCAACAAATGGAGCATGAAACACAGATCAACCTCAGCCTGGCGCCGACTTACTGGACCCTCTACCAACCTGTCTCTCTCTCTGTGGGTCTCTATGGACCTGTCTCACTCTCTGTGGGTCTCTATGGACCTGTCTCTCTTTCTGTGGGTCTCTATGGACCTGTCTCTCTCTCTCTGGGTCTCTATGGACCTGTCTCTCTCTCTCTCTGTGGGTCTCTATGGACCTGTCTCTCTCTCTCTGGGTATCTATGGACCTGTCTCTCTCTCTCTGGGTATCTATGGACCTGTCTCTCTCTCTCTGGGTTTCTATGGACCTCTCTCTCTCTCTCTCTGTGGGTCTCTATGGACCTGTCTCTCTCTCTCTGGGTATCTATGGACCTGTCTCTCTCTCTCTCTCTGGGTCTCTATGGACCTCTCTTTCTCTCTGGGTATCTATGGACCTGTCTCTCTCTCTCTCTCTCTCTGTGGGTCTCTATGGACCTTCTTCTGTATTTATTCTATATTTATCATTAAGACTTATAGTCATTAAGACTATCAAATAAACCACTAACCAAACTTTTCTTCAGGCCTGACTGATTTGAGTGTGTGGATGTGGTATGTGTGTACGGCTGTGTGTGTGTGTGTGTGTGTGTGTGTGTGTGTGTGTGTGTGTGTGTGGTGTCAGCTCAGAGCTGGGTCCAGGTGGGTTCAGGAGCACGATCAGAACAGGACAGGTGAGGCTGAGAGCAGATCAGGGTATTATTGCTCTTGCAGGTGTAACATTACACTAAGGGCTATACACAGGTGATTGAATGTATTCTACCCTTGGAAGGAACATGGTGATTACCTGACAATATGAAGGTTAGGAGAGACGGCTGGATTTCACCCACCTGTCCAGCCTCACTGCACCTGCCATCTTTACAGTCTTACAAGATCGCAAGCAGGTGATTCTAACTTTCTCATTCTGTCCTGTTTCTTTCTCTGGCTCCCTCTAATCCTCTCTTTCTCTCCTTCTATCTCTCTTTCTCCCTCCTCCCTCTCTCTCCTTTTATCTATTAGTTTTATCTGTTTCTCTCTACTTTCACTCTCCATCTCATTCCCCCTCTCGCTGTCTCACACACACACGTTCAGTTTTAATTTGAAGCACAGTTTTTATAATTAGATTTGCTGCATCAACCCCCCCTGTACCCCCCCCCCACCCCCTCACCTTGCCCTGCAGGTGACCCTGTGTGTGACCTCCACACTTTGAGCCGAACCAGCCGACCAACCAGGGGGCTTCCCTTCAGTAGGAAGTGACCTGTGGCTTTCGGCTGATTGGTTGGTCCCTCACTTGTGGTTTTCAGGACATGTACTGGAGGGGCTGCATGTTCCTGTGGCTCCGTGCCGGACGGACAAATAGAAAAATCTCCCTGGTGCATTTGGGCGCTGGCTTCAATGAACTAATGCTCTTTTTTTGATGATCTCTGAACTGTGCCTCTCTTTCCCTGAGAGGCTCTCTGGGATAGAGATTAGCGAGGGCAGGTATGGAAACAGAGACAAGGAGAGAGAGATGGGGGAGGGAGAGGGGGAGGGAGAGGCGGAAGGAGAGGTGTTGTGAGAAAGTTTTATCTGGTCAGGAACATTGAGGAAGTAAAAAAAGAGAGAGGCTACAGGGGAGGGGGGAGAGGAGGGGGAAGAGGAAGGGGGAGAGAGGAGGGGGAAGAGGAAGGGGAAGAGGAAGGGGTGGCCTCTACAGACCCTGTTTTATGAAGCTCCTATATCAAGAGACAGACAGGTGATGAGGGAGACAGAGAGACAGACGGGCAGCGAGAGAGACAGGCTAGAGAGACAGACAGCTGGCGAGGGAGACAGAGAGACAGACAGGGGGTGAGGGAGACAGAGAGAGAGACAGGTGGTAAGAGAGACAGAGAGAGAGACAGGTGGTGAGGGAGACAGAGAGACAGACAGGTGGCGAGGGAGACAGAGAGACAGACAGGTGGCGAGGGAAACAGAGAGACAGACAGGTGGCGAGGGAGACAGAGAGACAGACAGGTGGCGAGGGAGACAGAGAGACAGACAGATGGTGAGGGAGACAGAGAGACAGACAGCTGGTGAGGGAGACAGAGTGACAGACAGGTGGTGAGGGAGACAAAGAGACAGACAGGTGGCGAGGGAGACAAAGAGACAGACAGGTGGTGAGGGAGACAGAGAGACAGACAGGTGGCGAGGGAGACAGAGAGACAGACAGATGGCGAGGGAGACAGAGAGACAGACAGGTGGTGAGGGAGACAGAGAGACAGACAGGTGGTGAGGGAGACAGAGAGACAGACAGGTGGCGAGGGAGACAGAGAGACAGACAGGTGGTGAGGGAGACAGAGAGACAGACAGGTGGCGAGGGAGACAGAGAGACAGACAGGTGGTGAGGGAGACAGAGAGACAGACAGGTGGTGAGGGAGACAGAGAGACAGACAGGTGGTGAGGGACTATGGGACACGCTCTGTTTTCACAGCAGTTAGCTGTTGATGGAAACAGGCCCCCTGGCTGTTCCTGGTAATGAAAATAGAACCCAGGTATAAGTCGGAGGGGTGTGTGTGTATGTGTGTGTGTGTGTGTGTGTGTGTGTGTGTGTGTCGGATGGGGAGGGGAGAGGGGGTTAGATTGTGTGTGTGTGAGTGTGTGTGTGTGTGTGTGTGTGTGTATGAATGTGACATTATGTAAGTGTGTGGCCGTGCATCTGTGCCAATCGGCATCTGTGTGTGTGTGTGTGTGTGTGTGTGTGTGTGTGTGTGTCTGATATTTCTCCACCGATGACCCTTAATTCACAGCTCCTGTCTAGGCTGTTAAAACAAGCACACCAGGAATCTGGGAGGGACTTCACCTGCAGCTCTCTGATTGACAGCTGAACCTGTCAATCAAACACGTCAGCAGCCATAATTACAGTTTCTACAGAACCTCGACCCAAAAGAGTTTTGGTTTCCTGACAGACTTGAACCCTTGGATAGGGAGGCCTGGTGGAGGGAGAGCAGTGATGGATCAAACAGCTGTTGCTATGGGGACTCCTAACCTGCTGTCAGACTAGTATGGTCTGTAACGCTATCAGAAAGAAAGCTTTAGCCCCTTGTGAACGCGTTTTATTTTTTACGAAGAAAACGCGAACTTTACAGACATCAGAAGAACTCAAATTTCCAACTTTCAATTTTTTTTTTACTAATCTGGAAAATACTTTGTCAGTTTTGTGGACTCAGCGCATCTGTCTGAGCAATACTTGTCCAAACGCTTCAGTCTCAGTGCTGAATTACCAAGTTTTCCGAATGACATTAATCCGACAGCGCACCCTGGTGGTGAACATCGGAACATTCAGATCAAGTGTTACTGCACCGCTGGCCTGTGCCTTATGGTTTGAGCCTAAACCATCGTCATGAATTTAGATACATGACTGGAAGTTAACGCTGTGACAGACGTTTTTCTAATATAATTTTAACCTCACTGCAACGAAATGTAAATAGTCCTATTTCTCTTCTGCACCGCACGCTCTAGATATAGTATGTCTCATCTCGTGATGAACATGTTTGCGTGAGTCAATGAAAGACATGCTCTGCTTAAAACATTAACCCATCCGAAGAGAGGGAAATGAAGAGACGCATATCTCATGTATTTCTGCGTCCCAAAGCTTCTTTACGCTGATCGTTTCCGCAGAACGTCGCCGGTATCATCGCCTCTCTCGCTGCAGCCATGGCTGCCGACACACACACGGGACTGATAAACGTCAGACTCTTCTCAGCGGCGGAGATTGACCCGTAACCAGCAGTGAGTAAAGTAGACAGACTGATGTCAAACCACGTTGTCACGTTAACATGTTTGATTTATGACCTTTAATAGTAGCTCCGTTAGGCCTTCAATTTAGGGGGTCTTTTTAAGACTGTGAGAGAATTCGGAATACATAAGACTCAGAATTCCAGAATTCTCCGAATGTTCTGTTCCATGACATGAACCCTGCAAGGTCAACACAACCTCTGTGATTATTTCTGCCACAATTGGACAGTGATTTTATTTCAAGATGGGCATGGCTAAAGTTGTTCAAAATGAATCATTTGAAAGTATTTTTAACCTCTTTCGATGGAAACCCTACTAGCTAGAGACACATGGTGTTGTAAATCAAATGTGAGGATTATGGTCTGGAAAAGTTCAAGATGAGCAGCATCTACGGAGAAAGAAGAGAAGTGAAGAAAGAAGAGGAGGGGCTGGAGGAGTATTGAAGCAGGCCCCAGTCTGTCCTGAAGAGGAGGGGCTGGAGGAGTATTGAAGCAGGCCCCAGTCTGTCCTGAAGAGGAGGGGCTGGAGGAGTATTGAAGCAGGCCCCAGTCTGTCCTGAAGAGGAGGGGCTGGAATAGTATTGAAGCAGGCCCCAGTCTGTCCTGAAGAGGAGGGGCTGGAGGAGTATTGAAGCAGGCCCCAGTCTGTCTTGAAGAGGAGGGGCTGGAATAGTATTGAAGCAGGCCCCAGTCTGTCCTGAAGAGGAGGGGCTGGAGGAGTATTGAAGCAGGCCCCAGTCTGTCCTGAAGAGGAGGGGCTGGAGGAGTATTGAAGCAGGCCCCAGTCTGTCCTGAAGAGGAGGGGCTGGAGGAGTATTGAAGCAGGCCCCAGTCTGTCCTGAAGAGGATGGGCCGGAGGAGTATTGAAGCAGGCCCCAGTCTGTCCTGAAGAGGAGGGTCTGGAGGAGTATTGAAGCAGGCCTCAGTCTGTCTTGAAGAGGAGGGGCTGGAGGAGTATTGAAGCAGGCCCCAGTCTGTCCTGAAGAGGAGGGGCTGGAATAGTATTGAAGCAGGCCCCAGTCTGTCTTGAAAAGGAGGGGCTGGAATAGTATTGAAGCAGGCCCCAGTCTGTCCTGAAGAGGAGGGGCTGGAGGAGTATTGAAGCAGGCCCCAGTCTGTCCTGAAGAGGAGGGGCTGGAGGAGTATTGAAGCAGGCCCCAGTCTGTCCTGAAGAGGAGGGGCTGGAGGAGTATTGAAGCAGGCCCCAGTCTGTCCTGAAGAGGAGGGGCTGGAGGAGTATTGAAGCAGGCCCCAGTCTGTCCTGAAGAGGAGGGGCTGGAGGAGTATTGAAGCAGGCCCCAGTCTGTCTTGAAGAGGAGGGGCTGGAATAGTATTGAAGCAGGCCCCAGTCTGTCTTGAAGAGGAGGGGCTGGAGGAGTATTGAAGCAGGCCCCAGTCTGTCCTGAAGAGGAGGGGCTGGAGGAGTATTGAAGCAGGCCCCAGTCTGTCTTGAAGAGGAGGGGCTGGAGGAGTATTGAAGCAGGCCTCAGTCTGTCTTGAAGAGTAGGGGCTGGAGGAGTATTGAAGCAGGCCCCAGTCTGTCCTGAAGAGGAGGGGCTGGAGGAGTATTGAAGCAGGCCCCAGTCTGTCCTGAAGAGGAGGGGCTGGAGGAGTATTGAAGCAGGCCCCAGTCTGTCCTGAAGAGGAGGGTCTGGAGGAGTATTGAAGCAGGCCCCAGTCTGTCTTGAAGAGGAGGGGCTGGAATAGTATTGAAGCAGGCCCCAGTCTGTCTTGAAGAGGAGGGGCTGGAGGAGTATTGAAGCAGGCCCCAGTCTGTCTTGAAGAGGAGGGGCTGGAGGAGTATTGAAGCAGGCCCCAGTCTGTCCTGAAGAGGAGGGGCTGGAGGAGTATTGAAGCAGGCCCCAGTCTGTCCTGAAGAGGAGGGGCTGGAGGAGTATTGAAGCAGGCCCCAGTCTGTCCTGAAGAGGAGGGCTGGAGGAGTATTGAAGCAGTCCCCAGTCTGTCCTGAAGAGGAGGGGCTGGAGGAGTATTGAAGCAGGCCCCAGTCTGTCCTGAAGAGGAGGGGCTGGAGGAGTATTGAAGCAGGCCCCAGTCTGTCCTGAAGAGGAGGGGCTGGAGGAGTATTGAAGCAGTCCCCAGTCTGTCCTGAAGAGGAGGGGCTGGAGGAGTATTGAAGCAGGCCCCAGTCTGTCTTGAAGAGGAGGAGCTGGAGGAGTATTGAAGCAGGCCCCAGTCTGTCCTGAAGAGGAGGGGCTGGAGGAGTATTGAAGCAGGCCCCAGTCTGTCTTGAAGAGGAGGGGCTGGAATAGTATTGAAGCAGGCCCCAGTCTGTCCTGAAGAGGAGGGGCTGGAGGAGTATTGAAGCAGGCCCCAGTCTGTCTTGAAGAGGAGGGGCTGGAATAGTATTGAAGCAGGCCCCAGTCTGTCTTGAAGAGGAGGGGCTGGAGGAGTATTGAAGCAGGCCTCAGTCTGTCTTGAAGAGTAGGGGCTGGAGGAGTATTGAAGCAGGCCCCAGTCTGTCCTGAAGAGGAGGGGCTGGAGGAGTATTGAAGCAGGCCCCAGTCTGTCCTGAAGAGGAGGGGCTGGAGGAGTATTGAAGCAGGCCCCAGTCTGTCCTGAAGAGGAGGGTCTGGAGGAGTATTGAAGCAGGCCCCAGTCTGTCTTGAAGAGGAGGGGCTGGAATAGTATTGAAGCAGGCCCCAGTCTGTCTTGAAGAGGAGGGGCTGGAGGAGTATTGAAGCAGGCCCCAGTCTGTCTTGAAGAGGAGGGGCTGGAGGAGTATTGAAGCAGGCCCCAGTCTGTCCTGAAGAGGAGGGGCTGGAGGAGTATTGAAGCAGGCCCCAGTCTGTCCTGAAGAGGAGGGGCTGGAGGAGTATTGAAGCAGGCCCCAGTCTGTCCTGAAGAGGAGGGCTGGAGGAGTATTGAAGCAGTCCCCAGTCTGTCCTGAAGAGGAGGGGCTGGAGGAGTATTGAAGCAGGCCCCAGTCTGTCCTGAAGAGGAGGGGCTGGAGGAGTATTGAAGCAGGCCCCAGTCTGTCCTGAAGAGGAGGGGCTGGAGGAGTATTGAAGCAGTCCCCAGTCTGTCCTGAAGAGGAGGGGCTGGAGGAGTATTGAAGCAGGCCCCAGTCTGTCTTGAAGAGGAGGAGCTGGAGGAGTATTGAAGCAGGCCCCAGTCTGTCCTGAAGAGGAGGGGCTGGAGGAGTATTGAAGCAGGCCCCAGTCTGTCTTGAAGAGGAGGGGCTGGAATAGTATTGAAGCAGGCCCCAGTCTGTCCTGAAGAGGAGGGACTGGAGGAGTATTGAAGCAGGCCCCAGTCTGTCTTGAAGAGGAGGGGCTGGAATAGTATTGAAGCAGGCCCCAGTCTGTCCTGAAGAGGAGGGGCTGGAGGAGTATTGAAGCAGGCCCCAGTCTGTCTTGAAGAGGAGGAGCTGGAGGAGTATTGAAGCAGGCCCCAGTCTGTCCTGAAGAGGAGGGGCTGGAGGAGTATTGAAGCAGGCCCCAGTCTGTCTTGAAGAGGAGGGGCTGGAGGAGTATTGAAGCAGGCCCCAGTCTGTCCTGAAGAGGAGGGGCTGGAGGAGTATTGAAGCAGGCCCCAGTCTGTCTTGAAGAGGAGGGGCTGGAGGAGTATTGAAGCAGGCCCCAGTCTGTCCTGAAGAGGAGGGGCTGGAGGAGTATTGAAGCAGGCCCCAGTCTGTCTTGAAGAGGAGGGGCTGGAGGAGTATTGAAGCAGGCCCCAGTCTGTCTTGAAGAGGAGGGGCTGGAGGAGTATTGAAGCAGGCCCCAGTCTGTCTTGAAGAGGAGGGGCTGGAGGAGTATTGAAGCAGGCCCCAGTCTGTCCTGAAGAGGAGGGGCTGGAGGAGTATTGAAGCAGGCCCCAGTCTGTCTTGAAGAGGAGGGGCTGGAGGAGTATTGAAGCAGGCCCCAGTCTGTCTTGAAGAGGAGGGGCTGGAGGAGTATTGAAGCAGGCCCCAGTCTGTCTTGAAGAGGAGGGGCTGGAGGAGTATTGAAGCAGGCCCCAGTCTGTCCTGAAGAGGAGGGGCTGGAGGAGTATTGAAGCAGGCCCCAGTCTGTCCTGATGTCTTCTCCAGCCCCTCAGGCCCCTGCAGCTGGAACCTGAGCCCAAGTGTAGCATGTGCACAGCAGACATGACAGCTGTAGAGCTGTCAGAGGGAGGGAGGGAAGGAGGGAGGGAGGGGGAGATAGGGGGGGAGAGAGCGAGGGGGAGGGAGAGAGAGAGAGAGGGGGAGAGGGAGGGAGGGAGAGGGAAAAAGAGAGAACTGGCATGTGTGTCTGTGTGCATGTGAACTATTCAGCGGTTGAGGCATTCAGGTACGCAAAGAAATACTGCATAAACACACACAAACACACACACACACACACACACAGGTAATGAGAGAAAAGGCACTGATCCATATCCCAGCCCCACACTGACCTCACAGGGTTGCACAATTGATACACGGACACACACGTAGTACACATCAGAAACCAGCCCTCCAATACAATGTGCTCAGACAGCAGTGTGTACACACACACCAGGTATAAACACTCACACAAACCTTCCATCCTCACATAGATGTTTCTGAAGTGTGCACACTCATCTTGTCCTTCCTCAGCACGCACACACACACACGTACACACACAAGTATACACACGTACGCACACATGCTCACACACACACATGCTCACACGCACACATGCTCACACACACATGCTCACACACACGTACACACGCGCGCACACATGCACACATACAAGTACACACACGCACACATGCTCACACACACAAATGCTCACACACACACACACACACACACACACACACACACATCCTCAAACACAGCCCAGTGCTTCTCTCTCTGGCTGCATGTGTGTGTGTGTTTGTGTGTTTGGTTGGATTTACTGTGTGCAGGAAGGCAAACTAGAACAGACGGTTTCTCAATGAGAGCCGCTTCAGACTGTCAGTGATGTATAGACCTGGCAGGGACCCACACACACACACACACACACACACGCTCGCTCACACAGACACACACGCTCGCTCACCCACACGCACGCTCGCTCACACACACACACCACAAACACAGACCCACACACACACCCCAGAAAAACACCCCAGACACACACTCACTTATCCCAGACACACACTTAGCCCAAATACAAACACACACACACACACACTGACAGACGATTGTTAACATACAGTCCTCCTGAGAGCCCTGCTCGTAAATGAAATCACATTTACAAGGACCATCTATCATGCTAGCACACAGTAGCCTTTCCTTTTATACTGAATTCTGTGTCTCGCTCCCTTACTCTCTCACACACTCCAATCCTGTCTCTCCTCACACACACACACGCATGCACATACACACATGCACACGTACAATCACACACACAGACTCTCTATCTATTAACACATGCACTTTCTATTTTCCTCACCTCTCTTTCTCTTAAACTCTCCCCCTCCCTGACCCCCCTCTCCTCTCCCTTCTTTCTGCAGAAGACCGAAGACCCCACAAGAAATGATCTGTCATCCTCCCATCACCCTCCAGCTAACATCACAGGTAGGATGACAACCAAAGACTGAATTGGAAACTTCAGAGCTTATTGAAGCTGTATTTTCATTCAGGAGCCACAGCGATCAGCCGACCTCTAGAGCTATTTTAACGGTCATGTTTCTCTTCACATTCCCGAGCTAGCGCACAGACCATTTGTTTTCAGCAAGTTCACTTTGGCTCACGCTAGGTTTTGCGCTCTTATCGTTTATAGTAACTTATGGGCGGCTCCCTTCTGCGTATTTAGGTGAAGGTTGAGCGACAAGAGGAGAGGGCGTTTGGCACGATACACGGTAGAAAAGGGCAAAAGTATGCATATCATTCAGTCAAGTAAAAGTCCAGATACTCCTGTTTAAATAGACTAAGACTTGGCTTTGTGGACGAGCTTGCCTATAAAACGTAGAGGCAAAGTTCAGTGTCGTTACCCAGTTACTACTTCTGTTTTCGTGCTGCCACCTGGTGGTTGATCAGGGATCATGCACCAGCAGGGTCTGCAATATGTCTCTACAAGACATCACATCATGTTTTGATTGATGATGATTGAAAAAGATTGATGATGATTTAAAAAGAGCCACAACTTCTGCCTATATACCATATTTGCTTCTTAATCTTAATACTATGATTCAAACTTGGGCACCATGCGGGTGTTGGTGTTTAATTGCTCATTAAATGTTATATTTTTCATAATTTGAGGACTTGTAGTTGGACTTAGTTTGGAAGCTCGGTTCCAAAAACAGGTTTTCAAAAGTCCCTTCTCTCTGTCTTGTCTGTTATGCACAGACCTTTTCATGATACAATAACAAGAGTTATTTCTTATTTAACCACTAGAGGGAACTACAATCTTTGTTGGCGTTTTTGCAGGGATTGCAATGTTTTTCACGTGGCGTACATTTCTGTCAAATACACCTCACCGGTGCTATCGTTAGGACCAGGGGCCTGTGCTACTAAACAAGATCTGGCGTTAACGAGGTAACTTTAGGTTTAACCCAGCGGTTTCTCTAATAGGTTGAACCTGAATTTAAGATAAAATAATCCTTCATTTTTCCCGCAGTGGGGGAATTGCAGAAGGGTACAGTACAGCACTCAAAGTACGAATTATAATACTATATATATACATACAAGATACAGGGAATCCTATAACATATTAATATAAGGATCTAAGACTATAAAATAGTAAAATAATATACTGTATAAAGTAAGTGCGAGTTAAGTGTGATGGTTGTTGCTATGAATACGTAATGAGTGACATAGAGCCAAATTATTGCAAGTAAGAAAAAATATTGCACGTAATTGCGTAAGTATTGCACATGGTTATGTCCGGGGTACAGCAGCGGTGTGAACATTGTTCTACAGTCTGTCCGCAGCAGAAAGGAATAAGAATCTGCTGTTCTCCTTCACACCGAGGCTGAATCAGACAGGTGATGTTACCTCGTTAACGCCACATCGTGATTGGTAGTATAGGCCACTGGTCTTAAAATTATAACCCCGAGTCTTTTCATCCAAGTCCAATAATATATATATATATATACACACTACTACTACTATTACTTAGCACAACGGCAATGCTACACGATATTAAGATATTTATTCGGTTACTACTCGCGTGATTTGCAGTTATATGAATGCACCGCAGGTGAATCTAGCTGTTGATGAGTTTGAGAACACGACAGTAACACAAAGTGTAGAACAACTTTGAACAGGGTTTGTGTTTGCTACCGTAGTGAGTGTGACGAACACAGCTGTGACCATCTTATCGATGACGTAGTCGCGTGTGAGGGTGGATGTGTATTCGATCCGGCGCGCGGGAGACTGTTGGTCCAGATCCAGTGTAATATAATGTGGTGGATCTGGGCTAAACCTCTTGACTATTCAACCCCCCAAACGTCCCTGCGACACACACACAAACATAAACACGTCAGTCACTCATAGGTCAAGGTTGGAGTACCTGTGCCCCCCCAACACACACACACACACACATCTACACCTGTACACACACCCACAGACATCCTTTATTACTCTCTCTCGCTTTCTCTCCCACCCTTCTGCACACACACACACACACACACACACACACACACATAAAATATTTGTATGTAGAGAAAATGGATAACTCTGAAATGAGACAGATAGGAGAGAGAATGGAGTGATTACTGCACATAAACGCAGGTTTACTTTATTTTCATTAGAACACAATTAGAATAAAACAGAACAGAAACTAAAAATAAGATAAGAATTCTTCACATTTTTGCCTGGAGTCGTTTCTGCCAAATAATGAATTGAACAGAGAGAGAAAGTGACATCCATCGTTATCATTATCTAAACATATCAACTTAAAAAAACAACAACCCAAAAAACACCTACAAGTTCTCATTGTTTTATAAATAGGCACGCGCACAGCCGCGCACTGCCGCGCACAGCCGCGTACCACGAACAAGCTCCGCGAGGATGCAGCGATCTGAGCGGCGCGTGAGCGAGCCAGATGTCGGGGTTATGGCGCGAGAAGCGGCCAATCTGTCTCTCTCCTCATTAACGACATAAACGTCGCATTCTAAACCCTCACACAAAGAGTTTGGACTAGCACTGAATTAGCACTATGCCAACTGTCGAAACAAAAGTGTATTTTGTATTGTTTTGTACAAAATAAAAACTGTTGTTTTGTCAAATTTTCACAAAACTTCAAAGATTTCGTAGCACCCATTTCAAGAGTAGGCTACACACACATTTTCGAGTTGAACGTCAATCGATTTCTCAAGTTTATTTTACAGATAAATTTCATAGTATTGACAAATCATGCCAAATAAAAACCTGAATAACTTCAATAGCCATATTTGTTGAAGTCCCTTCTTTTAAATGTTGTTAAATTCCCTAGCATGATTTGTTTCATCTTAAACTGCATTCAAGAAGAAGCTTATCTTTTTCCAAATACAACTGCTTGGGGGATAGAAGCCACACAAACTGATATATTTACAGGATGAAAATCCGTCTATGAAACAAGGGTGGTGCTGTACAATCTGTAAGGCAGTTGAGTAGCAGACATAGAGAGAGAGAGAGAGAGAGAGAGAGAGAGAGGGAGAGAGATACAGAGAGAGATAGGATAAGACAGAAGAGAGAGTCCATATGTTCAATTGAAAAAAAAGAAGATTATCTGTAATTTTGGTTCACCATTAGCTCAGTATGGGATATAAACAGGGGCCTCTTAAGTGCTAAATGAACATCTGGGATTTGACCCATGATGTGTTGTCATCCACCCTGTGTGAGTCAGGCTGGCTAATTCAGCTCATCATCAAACTCCAACAGAACCTTCAGCATGTTACAGACTTTGTGACATCACAATTGTCAAGTGATTCTGGGGGAAATGAGTTTTGTAGTGGAATTGTGTCTGGTCAGGGATGGCAAACTATCTGTGCTGACTAGGACCTATTTGTGTTTTTCTGTGTGTGTGTGTGTGTGTGTGTGCTTGTGTGTGTTGGTTGTCAGCTCCTTGGTCCAGTTCACATACAGAGTAGACAACAATTTGACCAGTTGAGGTTGTGTTCAAGGTTGGGGTTGAGGTCGAGCTGCGGTCTGGTTCACCCCGGAGCCTTTCAGGAGGTGTGGTTGTGGTCACTGGACCGTGACTCCAGGTCCAATCAGGTCAGGAATAGCGGTTTGTCTCTCTGGAGAGTTCTGGAAGGAAAAGACAACAAAGCACACGTTCTAGAACCATGCCGTCACATCTGTGTTCTAGAACCCACTCCTTTTAGAGCTCCCCTCCAGCTCTCTTTAGAGTGCTGAGTCTGGAACCACAAACAACCAATCACATTTTCTCAGTCTAAATCTTAACCTTAACCTGCCTAGTCCAATATCAGGGATAATCTGGTTAATCCAGACTATCGTAGTCCCTGCGTACCCGTTACCGGAGAACTCGTTCCAGTCCAGCTGCTGTCCTGGGACGCTGCGGCCGTACTCCATGGAGGGGGACATGCCCTGACCACCAGAGGAGGACATGTTCATCATGTTCTGGAACTCTGTCTGCAGAGGGAACCCCTGGGGGGAAGGGGGAGGGGAGGGGGGGAGGTTAGACTTCAACTAACACATTCTAGTCAGATCTGTCTGTGACTGTCAGGGGAGGAGGAGGGGGGATGAGAGGGGAGGAGGGGGGAGGAGGAGGGGGGAAGGTTAGACTTCAACCAACACATCCAGTCAGATCTGTCTGTGACTGTCAGGGGAGGAGGAGGGGGGAGGAGGAGGGGGAAGGAGGAGGGGGGGGGGTGTTGTAATGATGGGAGCCAACATTTTAATGATGATGGTTTTCAGAGTGTTTGTGTGTACGAGCCAGAAAATTAGCAGAGGAGAGGTGGATTGATAGAAAGCGAGGGAAGAGGAAGAAAACAGAGATGGGCTGTGAGATATAACCAGACAATGAGAGAGAGAGAGAGAGAGAGAAAGAAAGAAAGAGAGACAGAGAGAGAGAAAGAGATGGCTGCCTTGAGAGGAAGTGCGAAAGACGAAGAGAAAGGAAAGAGACCAAAGCAGAAAGAGAGGAGGGATCTAGAGTTAGACCAAAGAGAGAGGGGGGGAGAAAGAGGGAGAGGGAGAGAGAGACATGGAAACAGAGATTGAAAGAGGCCAAAACTGAAAAAGAGAAAGAGGGGGAAGGAGTAGAGAGAGTGATACGAGAGAGAGAGAAGGAGGGATGATAAAACAGTGGAGAAAGACAGAGATAGAAGTGAAGAGAGAGAAAGAGAGAGAGATAGAGCGAGAGAGATAGAGAGAGGGGAGACTGAAAGGGAAGTTAATCTGGGTGCTGTGTGTGAGTCTCTCTGAAAGCTTGAGGACAGCAGGTGGTTGAGGTCCCTCTCCCCCTTCTCCGACTCTTACCTATTCAACTATTGTTCCTCAAATTCTTCTCCCTCACCCCCTCACAAAGACCCCATCTGCCCCTTTTGTATCTCTCTCTCTCTCTCTCCCCCCTCCCCCGTGCCCCTCACCCCTCCTCTCCTTCTTCAGGGAAAAAAAGTTGGAGGACTGTGTTTCTTCTTCTTTTTTTGTGAGTGTGTGTTGTGTTTTGTTTGCAGTCTTCTAGAAATATGCAAAATGGAGAGCGAGGGGGATTATTCCCCCCTGTGGGATTTAAAGCTCAGTAAAAAGAGCGACAGGAACGCAGGGTTTCAGTGGCGCCCTCTTAACTATTCTCTCTCCTCAACAGGCTGACATCACCTACAGATAAGATAGAGAAGACGCATCTGGAATTGGACTTCAGATAAATTCTGCATTCTAATCCCTGTGGAGCGAACTAAAGAGGAATCACAACCACCAAACCACGCCAAACATCCTCACACACACATACAGACACACACAGGCACACACACAGGCACACAGGCACACACACAGGCACATACGCACACAGGCACACACACACTCCGCCGTCCCCCTCTCCTAAAACACGATGGAATGACCTTACTAGCAGTTCATCTGCCTGCTGAGAGCAGATAAAGAGAGAGGAGACAGTTTCCTTTTTCAGCCAATAACAAGGTTCCCCTCAACGCTGCATGAATACGTGATGTGTTCCCTCAGTTAGAGGATCTCTGTGATAGGGAGCTAACACAGCTACCTGGGCCCAGGTACTGTCACTGTTACCCCTGCAGGCAACACAGGTTTACCCCTCTATCATCCAACGCTCTACTAAAGCACCCCTCTACTAGAGTAGATAAACCTTTATTTGTCCTCCAGGGGCAAAACTGCCCCTAAACTAAACTGCCCCTCTACTAAACTGCCCCTCTACCCTCTGCTAAACTGCCCCTATGCCTCTATCATTCCACCCCTCTACTAACATCCCCCGCTAACTTCCTGTCTCTCTATCAGAAAATGGTGGATGATCATAGAAGAGAGGAGAACGAACACTATATCCCTGGAGGCTTTCTCCCTGTCATTTCCTGTGTGTATGCTTGTGTGTGTGTGTGTGTGTGTGTGTTGTGGCTGTTTGTCTCCACTACTGATGAATTCATCAATCTCAATGCAGCTCTCCAAGTCTGCTTAAATCACATCCTCACCCTCATACATTTGTTTATTACCCAGAGAAAATGGGAAATATGTTTCCTTCAGACTCTCTCTCTCTGTGTGTGGGAGAGAGGGAGGGAGAGAAAGTGTGAGAGAAAGAGAAATATAGGATGTCTGTGGGTGTGTGTACATGTGTGTGTGTGTTTGTGTGCAGCACCTAACTTACCTGTCCCATAGACGGAGAGTGGAGGGAGAGGCCGTGTCCACTGAGCTGCTGTTGGTGATGCAGACCCAGGTGAGCGTGACTGTGGAGGGGAGGGCTGATCTGGAGCGGAGGGGGGGAGGCGGCCGACATGCTGCCCAGAGAAAGCCCTCCTGAGTGGGGTCCACTGGGCCGGGGAGCCACCCCTCTGGAGAGGCCAAGGTGAGGGCTGAGGCCGGCCTGGTGGTGCTGGGGGTGAGGGTGGTGCTGGGGGTGGGAGGGGTGGTGGTAGGGGTGGCTCATGTAGAGGCTTGGGTGGGAGTGGGGGTGGGGGTGCTGGTGGGGCGCAGATTGTCCTGCCCCGTGGTAGACAGGGGGTTTAGACCCCAGCATGGAGGGAGACTGGGACACCTTTACCTCCCCTGGCTCATTGTAACTCTGCTGGGGAGGAGGGGGCAAGGAAGAGGGGGGAGGGAAGAGGGGGAGGTTGAGTGTTGAGTACTGAGTGTCAAGTGTTGGTTGTTGAGTGTTGAGTGTTGGTTGTTGAGTGTTGAGAGTTGAGTGCTGAGTGTTGAGTGCTGAGTGTTGAGTGCTGAGTGTTGAGTGTTGAGTGCTGAGTGTTGAGTGTTGGCTTTTGAGTGTTGAGTGTTGGTTGTTGAGTGTTGAGAGTTGAATGCTGAGTGCTGAGTGTTGAGTGTTGGTTGTTGAGTGTTGAGTGCTGAGTGTTGAGTGTTGAGTGTTTAGTGTTGAGTGCTGAGTGTTTAGTGTTTAGTGTTGAGTGCTGAGTGTTGAGTGTTTACCTGTGATACCAGACTGGCTCTGTAAGCTGCCAGCTGCTTTAAGTACTCCTTCTTGGCCGTCTCAGTTTTCTTCTTGTACTCCTGCGACGATCAAACAAGTCAAGTTAACTCATGACATGGGAGTGTGTGTGTTTGTTTGGGTAGTACTTCCCTTGTGTGTGTTGTTTATCGAGTGTCTGCACACACAAACACACACACCTGCATGTCTACACACACACACCTGCATGTCTACACACACACACCTGCATGTCTACACACACCTGCATGTCTACACACACACACCTGCATGTCTACACACACACACCTGCATGTCTACACACACACACCTGCATGTCTACACACACACACCTGCATGTCTACACACACACACCTGCATGTCTACACACACACACCTGTTTCTGCTCCTCTCCCAGCCCGTCCCACATGGACGCCACGATCTTGGACACCTCCCCGAAGGTGGCGTTGGGGTTCTGGCCCTTGATGGCCGCCTGAGTGTCTCTGAAGAACAGAGCGTAGGCTGACACCGGCTTCTGGGGCTCGTTAGGGTCCTTCTTCTTCTTCTTCTTGGGGGTTTTGGGTTTGGGCTTGGGGGCTTCCACCGCTGGTCTCTTCTCAGCCTGCTGGAGGACCAGAGAAGAAGACAGGATGAGATGCTGGAGAGAGGAAGGGAGAGGTGGGGAGAGGTAGAGAGAGGAGATGAGAGGTAGATAGAGGAGGGGAGCGGTGGGGAAATGGAGGGGAGAGGAGGGGAAATGGAGGGGAGAGGAGGGGAGAGAGGTAGAGAGAGGAGGAGAGAGGTGAAGAGAGGAGGGGAGAGGAGGAGAGGAGAGAGGAGGGGAGAAGGGGAAAGGAGGAGAGGAGGGGAGAGGTGGAGGCAGAAGGGGAGATGTAGAGAGGAGGGGAGAGGTAGAGGAGGGAAGAGGAGGAGAGAGGTAGAGAGAGGAGGGAAGAGGAGGAGAGAGGAGGGGAGAGGTAGAGAGAGGAGGGAAGAGAGGTAGAGAGTGGAGGGGGAAGGAGGAGAGAGGAGATGAAATAAACAAGTGAAATGAAAGAAGAGAAAAGAGTGTGAGAAAGAGAGGGTGGGAGGGAGACAGAGCCATGTTCTGAACTCTACCACAGAAAAGCCTGCGGTTGAATCCTATTTTAGCAACTTTATTGTTCCCAGTATTGATAAACACTGCAGAACATGCAGCACACATCAGTTGTGAATAGAACACATTAGACTTGATGCTGGTCTAAATAAAACATAACTTGAACCATATAGGTACAGCAGCATCAAATATTAACAGTGTTCTGACTCGGGCCATGATGGGCTATGGAGCCATGCTTCATCTGTGGAGCCATGAGGTCGATACGGTCTCTGGTGTAGCTACAGTATGTAGCATGTGGTTTAACACTAGAGGTGGAAGTCTGGTCCATAGAGAGCAAGAGAGAGAGAGAGAGTGTAAATGTGTGAGTGTGTATGATAGACACATAAAGACTGTGTGTGTGTATATGATAGACACAGAGAGACCGTGTGTGCGAGAGAGAGAGAGACACACAGAGAGACTGTGTGTGAGAGAGAGACACACAGAGAGACAGTGTGTGTGTGAGAGAGACACACAGAGAGACAGTGTGTGTGAGAGAGACACACACAGAGAGACAGTGTGTGTGAGAGAGAGACACAGAGAGACTGTGTGTGAGAGAGAGACACACAGAGAGACAGTGTGTGTGAGAGAGAGACACACAGAGAGACAGTGTGTGTGAGAGAGACACAGAGAAAGACAGTGTGTGTGAGAGAGACACACACAGAGAGACAGTGTGTGTGTGTGTGTGAGAGAGAGACACAGAGAGACAGTGTGTGTGTGAGAGAGAGACACACAGAGAGACAGTGTGTGTGAGAGAGAGAGACACACAGAGAGACAGTGTGTGTGTGTGTGTGTGTGTGTGTGTGTGAGAGACACACAGAGAGACAGTGTGTGTGAGAGAGAGACACACAGAGAGACAGTGTGTGTGTGAGAGAGACACACACAGAGAGACAGTGTGTGTGAGAGAGACACAGAGAGACAGTGTGTGTGTGAGAGAGACACACAGAGAGACAGTGTGTGTGAGAGAGACACAGAGAGACAGTGTGTGTGAGAGAGAGACACACAGAGAGACAGTGTGTGTGTGAGAGAGAGACACAGAGAGACAGTGTGTGTGAGAGAGACACACAGAGAGACAGTGTGTGTGTGAGAGAGAGACACAGAGAGACAGTGTGTGTGAGAGAGACACACAGAGAGACAGTGTGTGTGAGAGACACACAGAGAGACAGTGTGTGTGAGAGAGAGACACACAGAGAGACAGTGTGTGTGTGAGAGAGAGACACAGAGAGACAGTGTGTGTGTGAGAGAGAGACACACAGAGAGACAGTGTGTGTGAGAGAGAGACACACAGAGACAGTGTGTGTGTGTGAGAGAGACACCACATCACACATCCCCTCACCTTTACTAACTCCTCACTATCATCCTCATGCACGGAGCTGGAGGGGGAGGGCGTGGCCGACTTGCTTCCTGGAGGAGAGGGGGAATTGTGGGCGTTCCCGCTCAGTCCGAGCTGTGATTGGTTTATGGTGGTCAGCTGACTCTGCTGCCCCATACCTGATTGGTTCCTGGGTCTCAGGGCTTCCATTGACTGCTGGCTGCTGGTGTACCTGGAGTTCACCATCTGCTGCATCTGTTCATGGAAACAATATTCAAATAAGTCTCAGTATGAGAAGAAACATAATCTACTCATGAATTATTTGACTAACTCTCATAAACCCAGTTTGAAACCCTAAACCTCTCACACTGTCATTTAAAGCCCAACAGATGTTTTGATCCCAGAGAGAGTTAACAGTGAGTGTTCAGTTCTCATTCAGCTCCATGATCTGTCTTGGTTTGTTTGGTGACCATCTGAACTCATCTAGTAAAACATGTAGACAGGTGGAACCTCAGACAGGTATATCTCGTGTATATTTCAGGTATATCTCGTGTATATTTCAGGTATATCTCGTGTATATTTCAGGTATATCTCAGGTATATTTCAGATATATCTCAGGCATATCTTAGATATATCCAGGTATGCCTCAGATATATCTCAGCTATATCTCAGCTATATCAGAATCAGAATCAATTTTAATCGCTATGCAAGATATTCAAACACAGAATTCATATCTCAGCTATATCTCAGCTATATCTCAGCTATATCTCAGGTCAGCTCCAGTAGTTTCCCTAGACGTCCAGATGGTGGGTCTGATTGATCCTCACTTCACCCAGCCTCACCTGCCCAGGTCACCTGACACCGTGTGGCTCGACAGGTGCCTCTAGTGACCCCCCCCCCCTTCTGCCTCTTATCGTCTCCACCCCCAACACACACACACACAGACCACAAACACACACCCTCCCCCCACCCCGACAGGTGACGCCTCACCTGGGCGACTTAACAGACGAGCTGCTTTAGCATCACAAACTAAATGTGTTTTTATTCGCACAAACACAAAATTTACCCAAACCTTTAGCTCAGCCTGCTAACTAAGAGAGCAGATCGAGCCTCAGATCAGCTAACTGGTTAACCTTCGCTAATCGCGGTGCCCACGGTAACCACGGTGAACGGATCCCGCCCCCTAGCAGCAGATGTGGCGGGGTTTGGAAGTTTCCATCGCTTTGGTTCGGTGACTCACTGGGTCAGAACAGCCCCCCCGCGGTTCAACCACTTCTGAGACACCCTGGAACGCTCGCAGGGGGCGGGGTCAGGGAAATGGAACTGGTCGAAAACAGAGTGGAAACGCTCAGCAACGTTCAGGAACGTTCCTCTAACGTCTGCCTCTTTCTGAAGGAAAGGATGACTGTTCATCTCATCCTGCTGGGCCTGTATAGGTTCTGCACTGACCCTGAGGCACAGACACTGAGGCACTGACACTGAGGCACTGACCCTGAGGCACTGACCCTGAGGCACTGACCCTGAGGCACAGACACTGAGGCACTGACCCTGAGGCACTGACCCTGAGGCACTGACCCTGAGGCACAGACACTGAGGCACTGACCCTGAGGCACTGACCCTGAGGCACTGACCCTGAGGCACAGACACTGAGGCACTGACCCTGAGGCACTGACCCTGAGGCACTGACCCTGAGGCACTGACCCTGAGGCACAGACACTGAGGCACTGACACTGAGGCACAGACACTGAGGCACTGACCCTGAGGCACTGACCCTGAGGCACAGACACTGAGGCACTGACACTGAGGCACTGACCCTGAGGCACTGACACTGAGGCACTGACACTGAGGCACTGACCCTGAGGCACAGACACTGAGGCACTGACCCTGAGGCACTGACCTTGAGGCACTGACCCTGAGGCACAGACACTGAGGCACTGACCCTGAGGCACTGACCCTGAGGCACTGACACTGAGGCACTGACCCTGAGGCACTGACCCTGAGGCACTGACACTGAGGCACTGACACTTAGGCACTGACCCTGAGGCACAGACACTGAGGCACAGACCCTGAGGCACAGACACTGAGGCACTGACACTGAGGCACTGACATTGAGGCACTGACACTGAGGCACTGACATTGAGGCAGGCCTGGTGTCCTTATGGCAGTTAGTTAGACAGCTTAATTCAATATAAAAATAGCTCCATAGCTCTCTCTCTCTCCGTCTCTCCGTCTCTCTCTGTCTCTCTCTCTGTTTCTCTCCGTCTTTATTCATTTCATTCTCTTATCTCTATCTCTCTCTCTCAAGATATTTCTCTTTCTGTCGTTCTTTCTCTCACTCTCTTTTCTCTCACCGCGGCAACCAGATCTTGGCCCAGGCCCGGTTGCCTGGCAACCATAATTCATAGCCACTCGGTAGAGGTTGTGGGATGAGAACAGAATGGCCTTTGTCAGTCTGGGGAAAGTGGGATATCTCTCCAGCTCTCTCTTTCTCCTTTGGCTTCAAACAACCGCGGTCTGATAGCAACCTTAGTCACTGTAAGCTTTAATCCTAAAATAGGTATAACATGAGTGAGGGAGAGAGAGGAAGAGATAGATTGAGAGAGAGGAAAAGAGAGGAAGAGTGGGAGAAGGACAGAGAAGGAACACGAGCGCGAGACAGAGTCTAAAAGAAAGAAAGTGATAGAAATATATACATAGAGAGAAGAGACCAATCCCAGACGAGTATTCTGGGGTCCAATCATGGTTGAGCGATGGCAAGTCTTTCAAGGAATGGCTGCTGTTTCTGTTCGTACAGGGTTTCTGAGTGAAAAGCAAAATGCCTTTAGAACAGCAGTGGTTGTTCTCGATGGAAATACATGAGAAAATGAATGATCAAAATATGCAGCGTCAGGAAACCTAATGCAGTGGTGGTTCATCTGCTCTCATACAGGCGGACGAAGAGAGAGAGAGCTGGAGAGAGAGAGATGGAGAGAGAGCTGGAGAGAGAGAACTGGAGAGAGAGAGATGGAGAGAGAGAGATGGAGAGAGAGCTGGAGAGAGAGAACTGGAGAGAGAGCTGGAGAGAGATAACTGGAGAGAGAGCTGGAGAGAGAGAACTGGAGAGAGAGCTGGAGAGAGAGAACTGGAGAGAGAGCTGGAGAGAGATTGAGAGAGAGAGCTGGAGAGAGAGAACTGGAGAGAGAGAGCTGGAGAGAGAGAACTGGAGAGAGAGCTGGAGAGAGAGAACTGGAGAGAGAGCTGGAGAGAGAGAGCTGGAGAGAGAGAGAGAGAGAGAGAGAGAGAGAGCTGGAGAGAGAACTGGAGAGAGAGAGCTGGAGAGAGAGAACTGGAGAGAGAGAGCTGGAGAGAGAGAACTGGAGAGAGAGCTGGAGAGAGAGAACTGGAGAGAGAGCTGGAGAGAGAGAGCTGGAGAGAGAGAGAGAGAGAGAGCTGGAGAGAGAACTGGAGAGAGAGAGCTGGAGAGAGAGAGCTGGAGAGAGAGAGATGGAGAGAGAGAGCTGGAGAGAGAGAACTGGAGAGAGCTGGAGAGAGAGAGATGGAGAGAGAGAGAGAGCTGGAGAGAGAGACGGAGAATGAGAGATGGAGAAAGAGAGATGGAGAGGTAATAAGTTTCAGTATGACTGGAACAGGAGAAATCTCTCTGTCTCAGACACATTGGTTAACCGCTATTAGTCACAATATACACAAAAACATCTCAAAATCCTGTTTGTGTTGTTAGGCGAAGTTTAAGTTTCATTTCTGTGCTATTCGAACAGTGAGAAACCCACCACTACCCACAGAGAAGATCATGATGTTAATGTCAGGTTTCAGACCAAAGCTCTTGGTCTGCTGTGAAATCTTCCAGGAGGGGAATTAGCATACAGAGTAACCCACAAGTGTAGCCCAGACTAGCTGTGAAGAGGCTGAAGCCTAACTCACCACAGACAGGGTGCTGGACATCATGCCGCCATCTTGGCTCAGAAGGCCGCCATCTTGGCTCATCATGCTGGAGCCGGTGACACCGGGCAGGTCCATGCCCTGCAGGTGGAAGGGGTGCATGCCGTTCTGGGAGATGGGGGAGGCCAGCGGATGGTACGTCCCAGACTCAGACTCTGGTAGGTGAGGGTGCAGCATGTGTTCAGGGATGGTGGGAGGAGTGATGGGGGGGATGTTGAAGTCCTCATCTCCTAAACCAGGATAGGACTGAGGGGGAAGGGGCACAGACAGAAGACAGTTAGGAAAAGACAGTGAAAGGAAAAATAACATTTAATATTCTATATTTTGTTTTTTTTACAGAACATTATAAAGTATGAGCATAAGTACTGACAAGTATTCTGCTGAATATCGACCTCCAGAGAAAGCAGCTGAATGCAGCCTCTCTCTTCAGATCGAATTAAACACTCAAGCTGTATTCTTTTCTCTCTCCTCTTTATGCATCTCCCTTTCTTTCTCTCTCTGTCTCTCCCTTTCTCTCTCTCTGTCTCTCCCTTTCTCTCTGTCTCTCCCTTTCTCTCTGTCTCTCCCTTTCTCTCTGTCTCTCCCTTTCTCTCTCTCTGTCTCTCCCTTTCTCTCTCTCTGTCTCTCCCTTTCTCTCTCTCTGTCTCTCCCTTTCTCTCTCTCTGTCTCTCCCTTTCTCTCTGTCTCTCCCTTTCTCTCTCTCTGTCTCTCCCTTTCTCTCTCTCTGTCTCTCCCTTTCTCTCTCTCTGTCTCTCCCTTTCTTTCTCTCTCTGTCTCTCCCTTTCTCTCTCTCTGTCTCTCCCTTTCTCTCTCTGTCTCTCCCTTTCTCTCTCTCTGTCTCTCCCTTTCTCTCTCTCTGTCTCTCCCTTTCTCTCTCTCCCAGGTGTTGTCTACTGTACTATATACAATCCTCCATCAGACCAAAGCAGTCGAACACACTCTGAGTACCAGCTACCTCATTAGACTGGCCACCCTTCTGTGGCCCTGAACTGGCCTCTGACCTCTGGCCTCCGACCTCTCTCCCACATGAACAATAACCATTCATTACTATTTACACAAGGCTATACATAATTAGATTATTCACACTCATGCAAAATTCATCCTCTCTATATCAAATACATGTAAGCTCATTTTACTTGTAAACAGGTATGAGTGAGTGAATCTGATCGCGTTGGTGAATTATTCACAGCTTGTAATGAATAGGAGGGATGGAGTAAGGTAGAGAAATGTATGTAAATGTTCAAAGTCATTCAGCTGTAACAAAAGACTTCTGTTATGGAGGCTGACAACCAATTCCACTTGGTTGTTCAGGATGATCTGTTGTCGAACGTCCCCTTTTTTCCTTCTCTCTCTCTCCTTTCTCTTTTACTGTCTCTCCCCCTCCCTTCCTCTCCCTCTCTCTGTTTCACTGTCTTTCCCTCTCTCCTTCACTGTCTCTCTCTCTCTCCCTCTCTCCTTCACTGTCTCTCTCCCTCTCCCTCTCTCCTTCACTGTCTCTCCCTCTCCCTCTCTCCTTCACTGTCTCTCTCTCTCCCTCTTTCCTTCACTGTCTCTCTCCCTCTCCCTCTCTCCTTCACTGTCTCTCTCCCTCTCACTCTCTCCTTCACTGTCTCTCTCCCTCTCTCCTTCACGGTCTCGTTCCCTCTCTCCTTCACTGTCTCTCTCTCTCTCCCTCTCTCCTTCACTGTCTCTCTCCCTCTCCCTCTCTCCTTCACTGTCTCTCCCTCTCCCTCTCTCCTTCACTGTCTCTCCCTCTCCCTCTCTCCTTCACTGTCTCTCTCTCTCCCTCTTTCCTTCACTGTCTCTCTCCCTCTCACTCTCTCCTTCACTGTCTCTCTCCCTCTCTCCTTCACGGTCTCGTTCCCTCTCCCTCCCTCGCCATCTCTCATTTTATCTGTACCCATTAATCTCCACTACTCTCTCCCTCTACCTCTCTCTTTCTAGCTATCTCTCTTCATCGCTGCCTCTAAATATATTTCCTCCTCTCTCCCTCCCTCCCTCCTCCCCCTGTTTATTCACAGATAAATAGGGAGAAGACAGTGAGATGAAAGCCAGTACAAATCTGAGTTAAATCATGAATTATTCTGTAAACACTCCTGCACCCTGAATATATTCTGTCCCAATCAGCAGTCGAGAGTAAGGTCCACACTCACACACACACACACACACACACACACACACACACACACACTCTGCTACCATACACACACATACACTATAGTACCATACACACACACACACGTAAACACACACAAACATCCACTCTGCGACCATAAACACACACACACACACACACACACTCTGGTAACATACACACACACATAAACCCACTGTGGTACCACACACACACACACACATAAACACGTACATACAGCTCTGTAATACTAGTAGTTTCAAAAGAGGTAGAAAGATTTAATTGGCCGCATGAACCGCTAAGTTTACATTGAAAGAGACAAACAAACAAATCAGGTCCTGAGAAGACTTCAAATCAAGCATCTTGATCATATTTTCTCCACCAGAAAATACTTTTTCCTTTTGTTCCCTCCTCCTCTACCTCCTGTTCTTTCTCCTAGTCCTCCTCCTTTTCTTTTACCTCCTCATCCTCCTCTTCATCCTCCCAGATTTCCATTACCACTAATTTAGCTCTTTTATTTGCCGAAAACAAAATGCAGCTGACAGAAAGCCAAGTAAAGGCAATTAGGTACAGGATGAGTTCCAAGTCTGTCTCTCTCCCTCTCTCTCTTCCTCTCTTTCTTCCTCTCTCTCCTAATTCTCTCTTCCTCTCTCTCACTAATTCTCTCTCTCTCGCTTTCTCTCCCCCTCTCTCTCCCTCTCTCTCTCTCTCTCTCTCTCTTCCTCTCTTTCTCCCTCTCTCTCGCTATTTCTCTTTTTCTCTCTCTTGCTTTCTCTCTCTCACTCTCTCTTTCTCCCCTCACTCTTTCCCTGTCTTTCTCCATCTCTCTCTTCATCTCTCTCTCTTCCACCGTCTCTCTCTCCATCTCTCCCTCTCTTCCACTCTCTCTCTCCCTCTCTCTTCCACCCTCTCACCCTCTCTCCCTCTCCCCCTCTCTTTCTCTGCCTCCCCTCCCCCACCAAATAACTCTCCAGGAATACCAGCCCAACTGTTCTTCTAAAAGAGAGCCATAATCGTAGTAATGAGCTTCCTTCAGCTATGCGCTCCAAAAGCCAACTCTTTTCACACATTAGCATATTTGATTGTGTTTTCTTGAGCAGATGTCCCAGTGGGTTGGATGGAGACATGTTGGCACAATCCAACTGTAAAGGTTTGAGCTGAGAATCGCTTGTTCTGTCAAGAGCTAAACAAAAACAAACAGCTGCTACTGGTCTGTTCATATGCAAGTATAGTATATGATGTAGTATAGTAGTATACACTAGTATAGGATACTCTATAGTATACTAGTATACAGCAGTCTAGAACACTTCAATTTCATGTACAGCAGTACAGGATTATGCAGTATAGTGTAGTCTTGGACTATATAATACAGTATACTACACTGTGTAGTACAGCATACTACACTGTGTAGTACAGCATACTACACTGTATAGTACAGCATTCTACACTGTATAGTACAGCATACTATATTGTGTAGTACAGCATACTACACTGTATAGTACAGCATACTACACTGTGTAGTACAGCATACTACACTGTGTAGTACAGCATACTACACTGTATAGTACAGCATACTACACTGTGCATCCTACTACACTGTGTATACAGCATACTACACTGTGTAGTACAGCATACTACACTGTGTAGTACAGCATACTACACTGTGTAGTACAGCATACTACACTGTGTAGTACAGCATACTACACTGTATAGTACAGCATTCTACACTGTATAGTACAGCATACTATATTGTGTAGTACAGCATACTACACTGTATAGTACAGCATACTACACTGTGTAGTACAGCATACTACACTGTGTAGTACAGCATACTACACTGTATAGTACAGCATACTACACTGTGCATCCTACTACACTGTGTATACAGCATACTACACTGTGTAGTACAGCATACTACACTGTGTAGTACAGCATACTACACTGTGTAGTACAGCATACTACACTGTGTAGTACAGCATACTACACTGGGTAGTACAGCATACTACACTGGGTAGTACAGCATACTACACTGTAGAACACTCCAGTTGGAATCCTCTTTTCACCGTTCTTTGGACTAAACCAATTTGCCAGAAACATTTTTTAACTTAAACCGTTCCATGTGAACAATGTTGTTTATTTGACTTCTTATGGGAAATTCAAGGTTGTCTGTTTCGTTTGAGACCGTATGGAAATGAACCAATGAGAATTACATAACATCAACAAATATGACAGCTTACATAACTAGTCCAAAGCTTGAGGAAAAGAAACAAGAGAGGAAGAAGTGATGAGATTCATCGCTCGCTACTTTCATGTCTGCCGTGCTTCATTGTTCTGTTGTTTCTACTGTATTTCTATTGTCTTTCTACTGTCTTTTCTATTGTCCTCCCTTCATCCGACCACAACCCCCTCTTCCCTGCACTCTCACACAGCATAGCAACGACAGTTACTGTCATAGTAACAAGAGTTACCAAGACTAATAAAAGCTGTTTGATTTAGCCTGTTGTGGTCTGAATTTGTAAGCTATTTGCACTGTTACTTGTTTAATTAAGTTGCTTGTGGAAAATAAAGCAATACCATTGAATTCACACACCTGTGGTCACATCACCTAGCAACCCTGAGATCAACATCCCCTGTAACCAGAGAGACATTTTGGCTGGAAAACAGACGGTTCAGTTTGAAACCAAACGACAGTTAAGTTCAGCCCAACGCCCTTCCACCACACAAGATTCTAAATAAGATTTGAAATTCAAAATGAGATAACAACATATATATATATATATATATATATATATATATATATATATACAAAAAAGTGCTTTCAATTTAATTTCACTCCCATCGTGCCTACACAGCATGAATAATGCTGTCAGATGTAATATGTGAATGAGTGGAGGGCTGGAGGGGAGGGGGTGAGAGGGTAAGAAGAGGGGGTGGGGGAGGGGGTGAGGGAGTGGGGGAGGGGGTGAGGGGTGAGGGAAGGGGGTGAAGGGTGAGAGGAGGGGGTGGGGGTGAGGGGTGAGAGGAGGGGGTGGGGGTGAGGAGTGAGAGGAGGGGGTGAGGAGTGAGAGGAGGGGGTTGGGGTGAGGAGTGAGAGGAGGGGGTGAGGAGTGAGAGGAGGGGGTGGGGGTGAGGAGTGAGAGGAGGGGGTGGGGTAACACCCTCCAACCATGGCCTCCTCCAGCTTCTTCACTTCCTTCTCACAATCTTTATGATGAATAATTTGGTCTAAAATCCTGTCTTTTGTTTCTTCAGAAATCTTCCTCTCGTCAGTCTTGCTCTCATCCCTGCTGCTGTCATCTCTGCTGCTGTCATCCCTGCTGCTGTCATCCCTGCTGCTGTCATCCCTGCTGCTGTCATCCCTGCTGCTCTCATCCCTGCTGCTGTCATCCCTGCTGCTCTCATCCCTGCTGCTCTCATCCCTGCTGCTGTCATCCCTGCTGCTGTCATCCCTGCTGCTCTCATCCCTGCTGCTGTCATCCCTGCTGCTGTCATCCCTGCTGCTCTCATCCCTGGTGCTCTCATCCCTGCTGCTGTCATCCCTGCTGCTCTCATCCCTGTTGCTCTCATCCCTGCTGCTGTCATCCCTGTTGCTCTCATCCCTGCTGCTGTCATCCCTGCTGCTGTCATCTCTGCTGCTGTCATCTCTGCTGCTGTCATCCCTGCTGCTGTCATCCCTGCTGCTCTCATCCCTGCTGCTGTCATCCCTGCTGCTCTCATCCCTGCTGCTCTCATCCCTGCTGCTCTCATCCCTGCTGCTGTCATCCCTGCTGCTCTCATCCCTGCTGCTCTCATCCCTGCTGCTGTCATCCCTGCTGCTCTCATCCCTGTTGCTCTCATCCCTGCTGCTGTCATCCCTGTTGCTCTCATCCCTGCTGCTGTCATCCCTGCTGCTCTCATCCCTGCTGCTGTCATCCCTGCTGCTCTCATCCCTGCTGCTGTCATCCCTGCTGCTGTCATCCCTGCTGCTGTCATCTCTGCTGCTGTCATCCCTGCTGCTGTCATCCCTCCTGCTGTCATCTCTGCTGCTGTCATCCCTGCTGCTGTCATCCCTGCTGCTCTCATCCCTGCTGCTCTCATCCCTGCTGCTGTCATCCCTGCTGCTCTCATCCCTGCTGCTCTCATCCCTGCTGCTGTCATCCCTGCTGCTGTCATCCCTGCTGCTCTCATCCCTGCTGCTCTCATCCCTGCTGCTGTCATCCCTGCTGCTGTCATCCCTGCTGCTCTCATCCCTGTTGCTCTCATCCCTGCTGCTGTCATCCCTGCTGCTCTCATCCCTGCTGCTGTCATCCCTGCTGCTCTCATCCCTGCTGCTGTCATCCCTGCTGCTGTCATCCCTGCTGCTGTCATCTCTGCTGCTGTCATCCCTGCTGCTGTCATCCCTCCTGCTGTCATCTCTGCTGCTGTCATCCCTGCTGCTGTCATCCCTGCTGCTCTCATCCCTGCTGCTCTCATCCCTGCTGCTGTCATCCCTGCTGCTCTCATCCCTGCTGCTCTCATCCCTGCTGCTGTCATCCCTGCTGCTGTCATCCCTGCTGCTCTCATCCCTGCTGCTCTCATCCCTGCTGCTGTCATCCCTGCTGCTGTCATCCCTGCTGCTCTCATCCCTGCTGCTGTCGTCCCTGCTGCTCTCATCCCTGTTGCTCTCATCCCTGCTGCTGTCATCCCTGTTGCTCTCATCCCTGCTGCTGTCATCCCTGCTGCTCTCATCCCTGCTGCTGTCATCCCTGCTGCTCTCATCCCTGCTGTTGTCATCCCTGCTGCTGTCATCCCTGCTGCTGTCATCCCTGCTGCTCTCATCCCTGCTTCCTGGGTTGGTAATCCAGGTCCTCACCCAACCGACGACTTCAAACACGAGAAACTGGATTTCAAAGGCCCTACTAATATAGGTATCTGAGGGTAGGTATGTGTTGTTAAGATGTTCAGATCAACATCATAAACATAAGAATAGTTTAATAGGAGTTAATAGGAGTTAATAGGAGGAGAAAAAAACGGTTCACCTGTTAACATTAATTGTTGACATGGTTTCTGACAATAAAGGGAATTAATTACCTGATTCCAAAATAAATTGTGTGTGTGTGCATCTGTGTGTTTGAGTGAGTCCATGTGTGTTAGTACGAGTGTTGTGTTACAGTGCACATGTGCGTTGTGTTACAATGTATGTGTGTGTTGTATTACAGTGTATGTGTGTGTTGTATTACAGTGTTTGTGTGTGTTGTATTACAGTGTACGTGTGTGTTGTGTTACAGTGTACGTGTGTGTTGTATTACAGTGTATGTGTGCAATGTGTTACAGTGTACGTGTGTTGTGTTACAGTGTACGTGTGTGTTGTGTAAAAGTGTACATGTGTGCTGTATTACAGTGTACATGTGTGTTGTGTAACAGTGTACGTGTGTTGTGTTATAGTGTACGTGTGTGTTGTGTTACAGTGTACATGTGTGTTGTATTACAGTGTACGTGTGTGTTGTGTAACAGTGTACGTGTGTGTTGTGTTACAGTGTACGTGTGTGTTGTGTAACAGTGTACATGTGTGTTGTGTTACAGTGTATGTGTGTTGTATTACAGTGTACGTGTGTTGTGTTACAGTGTACGTGTGTTGTGTTACAGTGTATGTGTGTGTTGTGTAACAGTGTACGTGTGTTGTGTTACAGTGTACGTGTGTGTTGTGTAACAGTGTACGTGTGTGTTGTGTTACAGTGTACGTGTGTTGTATTACAGTGTACGTGTGTGTTGTGTTACAGTGTACGTGTGTTGTATTACAGTGTACGTGTGTGTTGTGTTACAGTGTACGTGTGTTGCGTTACAGTGTATGTGTCACTGTCGTAGTTTATATATGTTTATATATTTGTATGTTCAAATGTCTGTGCGTGTCTGTTTACACATCCGTGTGGGCATGTTTACACATCCATCTCTGTGCACCCGTGTGTGTGTTTACACATCTATTCGTGTGTTTAAACAGGTGTGTGTGTGTGTGTGTAAGACAGCAGTGTGTTTGTGTGTGTAAAAACAGCAGTGTGTGTGTGTGTGTGTAAGACAGCAGTGTGTGTGTGTGTGTGTGTGTGTGTGTGTGTGTGTGTGTGTGTGTGTGTGTGTGTGTAAAAACAGCAGTGTGTGTGTGTGTGTGTAAGACAGCAGTGTGTTTGTGTGTGTGTAAAAAAACAGTGTGTGTGTGTAAGACAGCAGTGTGTTTGTGTGTGTGTAAAAACAGCAGTGTGTGTGTGTGTGTAAGACAGCAGTGTGTGTGTGTGTGTGTTAAAGCAGCAGTGTGTGTGTGTTAAAATAGCAGTGTGTGTGTGTGTTAAAACAGCAGTGTGTGTGTGTAAGACAGCAGTGTGTTTGTGTGTATGTAAAAACAGCAGTGTGTGTTTGTGTAAGACAGCAGTGTGTGTGTGTTAAAGCAGCAGTGTGTGTGTTTAAACAGCAGTCTGTGTGTGTGTGTTAAAACAGCAGTGTGTGTGTTAAAACAGCAGTGTGTGTGTGTGTTAAAGCAGCAGTGTGTGTGTTAAAACAGCAGTGTGTGTGTGTTAAAACAGCAGTGTGTGTGTGTAAGACAGCAGTGTGTTTGTGTGTATGTAAAAACAGCAGTGTGTGTGTGTGTTAAAGCAGCAGTGTGTGTGTGTGTGTGTAAGACAGCAGTGTGTGTGTGTGTGTGTGTGTGTGTGTGTGTGTGTGTGTGTAAAAACAGCAGTGTGTGTGTGTGTGTGTGTGTAAGACAGCAGTGTGTGTGTGTGTAAAAACAGCAGTGTGTGTGTGTTAAAACAGCAGTGTGTGTGTGTAAGACAGCAGTGTGTTTGTGTGTATGTAAAAACAGCAGTGTGTGTGTGTGTTAAAGCAGCAGTGTGTGTGTGTGTGTGTAAGACAGCAGTGTGTGTGTGTGTGTGTGTGTGTGTGTGTGTGTGTGTGTGTGTAAAAACAGCAGTGTGTGTGTGTGTGTGTGTGTGTGTGTGTGTGTGTGTGTGTGTGTGTGTGTGTAAGACAGCAGTGTGTGTGTGTGTAAAAACAGCAGTGTGTGTGTGTGTGTTTACCCAGTGCAGCCTGTGCCCGTCGTGGTGAGAAGGGGGGCCGTCTCTCCTCCAGGAGGCGGGGCCTGTTTGCTTGCCGCTCTGCTGGGATTGGTGGGGGCTGGGCGGCACACGGAACTGCCCAGAGGGAAGACAAGAGGTCAGGGGTCAGCACAAGGTCAGAGGTCACAGGAGAGCAGAAGGACAAAGACATACAGTCACCCCCATGAGGCCAGCAATGATGACCATCAGAGAGTGGAGAGGAGAGAGGAGGAGAGAGGGGGAGGGGAGGGGAGAGGAGAGGAGGAGAGAGGGGGAGGGGAGGGGAGGAGAGGGGGAAAGGGGGAGGGGAGAGGAGAGGGGGAGGGGAGAGGAGAGGAGAGGGAGGGGAGAGGGGGAGGGGAGAGGAGGAGAGAGGGGGAGGGGAGAGGAGAGGGGAGAGGAAGAGAGAGGGAGGGGAGAGGGGGAGGGGAGAGGGGATAGAGGAGGAGAGAGGGGAGAGGAGAGAGGAGGAAGGTAGAGGGAGAGGGGGAGGGGAGAGGGGGAAAGGGGGAGAGGTGAGAGGAGGGGAGAAGAGTGGGAGGAGAGAGGAGAGACAGTGTATTGACTTTGTTTAGCCAGATAATGTTAACATCCAGTACTTGATACCCACAATTTTGTTGTTTTGACTTTCACTTATTCAATACAAATTGTGTATATTTTGACTGTGTATAAACTACTTCTCTAGATTCACTGAATACACGTTAAAAACATTCTCAATGTTGTATAATTAAATTAATTATAATTAATAATTAAAAGGGAACATGGGGAACACAGAGAATACAGAGAACACAGAGAACACAGAGAACACAGAGAACACAGGGAACACAGAGAACACAGGGTACATGGGGACAACAGAGAACACAGAGAACACAGGGAACACAGGGAACATGGGGAACACAGAGAATACAGAGAACACAGAGAACACAGAGAACACAGAGAACACAGGGAACACAGAGAACACAGGGTACATGGGGACAACAGAGAACACAGAGAACACAGGGAACACAGGGAACATGGGGAACACAGAGAATACAGAGAACACAGAGAACACAGGGAACACAGGGAACACAGAGAATACAGGGACCACAGGGAACACAGAGAACACAGGGACCACAGAGAACACAGGGTACATGGGGACAACAGAGAACACAGGGAACACAGGGAACATGGGGAACACAGAGAATACAGAGAACACAGAGAACACAGAGAACACAGAGAACACAGGGAACACAGGGAACACAGAGAATACAGGGACCACAGGGAACACAGAGAACACAGGGAACACAGAGAACACAGGGTACATGGGGACAACAGAGAACACAGAGAACACAGGGAACACAGGGAACATGGGGAACACAGAGAATACAGAGAACACAGAGAACACAGAGAACACAGAGAACACAGGGAACACAGAGAACACAGGGTACATGGGGACAACAGAGAACACAGAGAACACAGGGAACACAGGGAACATGGGGAACACAGAGAATACAGAGAACACAGAGAACACAGGGAACACAGGGAACACAGAGAATACAGGGACCACAGGGAACACAGAGAACACAGGGACCACAGGGAACACAGAGAACACAGAGAACACAGGGAACACAGAGAACACAGAGAACACAGGGAACACAGAGAACACAGAGAACACAGGGAACACAGAGAACACAGGGAACATGGGGACAACAGAGAACACAGGGACCACGGGGGACATGGGGAACACAGAGAATACAGGGACCACGGGGACCAATGGGACCACAGGGAACACAGGGAACACACACACCATCAGAGCCCCCATCATATCCAGAGATGCTGCCCATGCTATATGAACCACATGCCCTCCAGACAGCAGAGCTGTGGACCACACACAGCTGTGGTGCAGTGGAGAAACATTCCCCCATACGGCCCCACGCTATACTGTGCTGCGGAATTAATAATACATAACCTGGCTATCATTTATTCATGATGCCTCCTTCCTACCAAGAGGTCCCTACGGGTTAACCATGTTCACATCTGGGTTCATACACACACACACACATGTCTTCTATGCTATATATATATATAGAGAGAGAGAGAAACTGAGAGAAAAGAGAGGGAGAGAGGAGAGAGAGAAGAGAGAGGGAGGGAGGGAGAGAAAGAGAGGGAGAGAGGGAGAGAGAGAGAGAAAGAGAGGGAGAGAAAGAGAGAGGGAGAGAAAGAGGCGAGAGAGAGAACCCATAGATTATATACAGAACCATATATCTATATAATCCTTCACTGCTAAACCTGAACCTGATTGTGAAGCATTATCTTAAGTGCTCTTACACCAAACCTCCATCTCCACCATTTATAAATGACTGCTGTGTCTTTATAACATTTGTAAACACGTTCTTGACATAAAAAATACATGTCTATGTACAAATATTTAAACATCTGTGATTTAAATCATCAAAGATGAGGATTTCAAACGGTCGTGACCATTAAAGCAATGGCGAATACGTTAACACATGACGGATATTCTCACCAACGGACACTAAAGCTGATTTGAGCGGAATGAATCTGAGGTTAGAAGTGCCTCTAATATGATCACCTTACCTAAGAGTACAGGGGAACCAAGGTAGGGTTTCTGAAGGGACTTTTTAAAGAAGTATCTATTCTACAAGCTGTGATTGGCTGTGAAGGTGTTAATCGCTCCGAATCTACATGTTCTGTTATTGTTATGTGTCACCACGGAAACAGTGAGCTGTGCCCCCCCACCCCCCAGTTCCCTGAGCTAATATTCTCTCTGAAACCACAAACTTCAGTTTTGTTTTCTAGAGAAATGTGATTTAATCCGTTATCTAAAGACTTCCCTTCCGTTTCATAATGAAGGAGGGCAAAACTAGATATCATGACTAAGATTAATGAATACTAAGTGCTTATTTGACTAGGTTTAGCTAATTTAAACCTCAAACTGCCATCCCAGATTCAACATGATGGGTATTTATGAGCTGTTTGACATTTATATATCCTGATATATTCCCTATTTTTATTATTCCCTATATTTCCTATTATATAGATATAGTCATTGTCTTAAAGAAATTAAGAGATTATGGAATGTATAGTTGAAAATGAACAGTCACTTAACTTAATGAACACATGATCTGCCCCACTAGGTCTCTACTGTACAGATTAATTAATATGTCACCTCTGTTCATTAATACATGAGATAAAAAGACTTTATTATGATTAACGGTGAAATCTCCGAGGCAGAAGAGGGTTTGTTAAGAGCCTTTTTTATTTTATTAGTATGTCACATATACCTGTATGTTCTATGTTTGCTCATTCCTGCCAAAGTGAATTCTATGTTTGTTAATCTTGCGTAGCGAATAAACCCCATTCTGATTCTGATTCTGATTCTGATTCTGATTCTGATTCTCACATCAAATCAACAAAGCAACGTTTATTCAAACAGCCCTTTTTACAAGCAATGTCACAGAGGGCTTCAACCTTCGGGTCTATCTCTGCTCTATCTCTGCTCTATCTCTGCTCTATCTCTACTCCATCTCTACTCTATCTCAGCTCTATCTCTACTCTATCTCAGCTCTATCTCTACTCTATCTCTACTCTATCTCTGCTCTACCTCTATCTCTATCTCTACTCTCACTCTGCTCTATCTCTGCTCTATCTATACTCTGTCTCTGCTCTATCTCTGAGGTCCTGTGAACAGATTCAAAGCGATTCAAAAGTGACTCAAAGATTCAGAGCGTTGTCCTTGATCATGGATCAGGAAACATCATTGTCTCGTGTCTCAGAGCTGAGTATTGGTGTAGTAATTGGCCAGAGGTGCAGCGTGTAAGGAGATAGCTGAAGCTTGTTCTGTGGTGACGGAGTTTACAGAGGAACACACACACACACACACACACACAAGCTCGTTAATATTGCATGATGTTGTGTCCCTGCAGGCCTCACACAGTTCCACACACACCTACGAGCAGATTACCGCTAGATCACTGGTGTGTTCAACACACAACATGCTGTTGCACATGGATCACACATACATATATGCCATACACACCCCACACACACACAACATCATACACACCCACACGCATGCACCACACACACACATGCACCATATAAGCACACAGTTACACACATGCCCCATACACGTACACACATACACTTCACACACACACATCCCCCTTCCACACACACACACACACACACACACACACACACACACCTTCTGTGTCATAATGGACTGTGATGAGTGGAGATATCACCAGTGGCTCTACTGTGAGATGTGCTTGATTTCTACTGGACAACACATCCCCACACAAACCCACCTGATTGGCTGGCATGAAGTCTAGGCCCGCCTCCGGCATACCCAGGTACATGGTCTCACTGTCGTACTGGAAACACAGAAGAAGAAAAAATCCATTATTAAAGGTGTGTTACACACACAGAGAAGCGTGCAACAACACACACATAAACACACAGACACATACGCTGACAGTAAAGTGATCTCACACACTGTCTGAAAGGTTTCCACTTGTTTACATGACAACCAAATGGGCAGGTCGTAAAGAGAGAGAGACACACACAGAGAAAGGTGGAGCGAGCAAGTTAGCAGAGAGAAAGAGGGAGGGATGGAGAGAGAGGAAGAAGGAAGGAGGAGAAGAGAGGAGGAGGGAGGAGGATGGGGTAAGTGGGAGGAGGAGAAGGAGGGGAGGAGAAGGAGGAAGAGGAGAGGAGGAGGAAGAGAGGCAGAAGGGAGGGGGAACGAGGAAGTGGAGGAAGGAAGGAATAGGAGGACGAAGAGAGGATGAGGAGGGAAGAGGAGGGAGAGAGGAAGATGCTCATTGTTTTGTGAGGGTGGGAGGCCTTGTTCCTGCCTATTGTTCCCCCCTGTGGGCCGAGACTCTTTGAAGCTCTTGTCTCCTCCTTATCGACTCAACAGGGCAGCCGTTAAAGGCAATTAGCACAGAGGTAATTACAAGTCACAGAGGCAAACAGGAATCGCAGGCTTTTATCTGAGCTGAATGATCAAATAGATCAGGACCCAGTTACACACACACAGATACACACACATATACACAAGGACACACACAGGGACACACATAAGGACTGCAGTCAGAGAGACAGATGGACAAACTGACTGACTGACAGACGCCAGTCAACAGACATAGTATTGTTTCAACACAAGCCAATGAACAATGACTGGACAATACAACTAGGTATCAAAACTTTGTATTATGTATGTGGTCTCACACACACACACACATAACCAAGTCTGCCTAAGTCCTCCACACACTCTATAAGGACTCAGTCATACCTCTTTCAGAGCAGTAGCTATGTGTCATATCTACAGTACGTTCATTTGGTTCAGTACATAAGCCCCATTCAAATCCACATGGTCCTAACAGCACTGAGCAAACACTGGGCATAATGCATCTGGATCCTCTCCAGGTACCATTTGCATACGGCCTCTCTCTCTAACTCTCTCTCCTGCCTCTCTCTCTAATTCTCACTCCTGCCTCTCTCTCTAACTCTCACTCCTGCCTCTCTCTCTAACTCTCACTCCTGCCTCTGTCTCCCTCTATCTTTCCTGCCTCACTCTCCCTCTACCTCTCTCTCTCTGCCTCTTTCTCTGTATACCTCTCTCCCCCGCTTCTCTCTCCGTCTACCTCTCTCTCACTCTCCTGCCTCTGTCTCCCTCTCTCTTTCCTGCCTCGCTCTCCCTCTACCTCTCTCTCTGCCTCTTTCTCTGTATACCTCTCTCCCCCGTTTCTCTCTCCGTCTGCCTCTCTCTCTCTCCCTGCCCTACCTCCCTCACTACCTCTCTCCTTCCTCTCTCCTCTCACTCTCCTTTGTATGCCCCTGTTAATCTATGCTTTTATCATTTGCCTCCCTCCCTCCCTCTCTCTCCTCCTTTCTCCTGCTCCTCAGCTCCTCCTTTCTTCCTCTCCTCCTCCTCTTCTCTCACTCTTCTGAGCTCTAGAAACAGCACACATCTCCAGGAACGGGACACCATTCTATCACCCTCATTCATCCAACCCTACAGCACATCATTCAATCACCCTCATCCATCCAACCCCGGGCGAATAAACTCTTTAACCAGGAAGAAACAACACAGGTGTGTGTGTGCGTGTGTGTGTGTGTGTGTGTGTGTTTGTAAATTCAACAACCTAACCTGTCCTCTATCATACAGGTAGATGTCTCCCCCTCTCCTCCCCCTCCCTTCCCCTCCCCTTCGCTTCCCTCCCCCACCACAACTCTCCTCTCCATTCGCCAGCTGCTACTGACTATGCAAATAAGATATCAGATGACAAAATCAACAGAAAGCCAAAACAGCAAGTCATGGGTAACTTGGTGTAACCTGATCCTCCTTCCTGCTCCTCCTCACACACACACACACACACACACACACACACACATACAGACACACACACACACACATACACACACACACACACACACACACACACACTGACACACAGGCACACAAAGACAGACAGACTGACTCCCTCGAACACACACAGAAAGACAAACACACAGACACACACACACACACTGGGCACATGGCCCTCCTGGTAGAAGGTATGGAGTGAAAAACTTATTTTAGAACAGTTCTAGAACACTGCACAGTTAGTGTGTTCTAGAACAGAAAGTTAATTGATTCTAGAACACAGTTGACAACAGTGTGTGTGTGTGTGTGTGTTCTAAAGCGTGTCGCTGAGCAGAGCGTGTTCTGCAGAATTCTGATGTTTACAACCCAGCTTCACCACATCCTTGCTTTTGATTGGACACAGCATTTTGACCCCTTTATCTGATTGGCTGCATCAGCCTGATTGAGGGCAGGGACTGACAGAGTGTCTGTTTCTCACTGGGATGAAGACTGAGCATTTCTATTCCTGCCTCTGCACCTGTGCTCCTGCCTTTACTGCCTGGCTGGCTGCTTCACTCTAGGGTGTGTGTTTACTGTGTGTGTGTGTGTGTGTGTGTGTGTGTGTGTGTGTGTGTGTGTGTGTTGAGTCCTGTTTTACAGCCTTGCTATCAGTTTAGACAGTCCAGATTCTCCCTGGGGGAGGGGAGGAGCCTAACATACAGGCTTTCAGCGGATGGAACACACAGGGTGTCATGTGCACAGTACAACACAGAGTGTCATGTGCATAGTACAACACAGGGTCATGTGCACAGTACAACACAGGGTCATGTGCACAGTACAACACAGGGTCATGTGCACAGTACAACACAGGGTCATGTGCACAGTACAACACAGGGTCATGTGCACAGTACAACACAGGGTCATGTGCACAGTACAACACAGGGTCATGTGCACAGTACAACTCAGGGTCATGTGCACAGTACAACACAGGGTCATGTGCATAGTACAACACAGGGTCATGTGCACAGTACAACACAGGGTCATGTGCACAGTACAACACAGGGTGTCATGTGCACAGTACAACACAGGGTGTCATGTGCACAGTACAACACAGGGTGTCATGTGCACAGTACAACACAGGCTCATGTGCACAGTACAACACAGGGTGTCATGTGCACAGTACAACACAGAGTGTCATGTGCACAGTACAACACAGGGTCATGTGCACAGTACAACACAGGGTTATGTGCACAGTACAACTCAGGGTCATGTGCACAGTACAACACAGGGTCATGTGCATAGTACAACACAGGGTCATGTGCACAGTACAACACAGGGTCATGTGCACAGTACAACACAGGGTGTCATGTGCACAGTACAACACAGGGTGTCATGTGCACAGTACAACACAGGGTGTCATGTGCACAGTACAACACAGGGTCATGTGCACAGTACAACACAGGGTCATGTGCACAGTACAACACAGGGTGTCATGTGCACAGTACAACACAGGGTCATGTGCACAGTACAACACAGGGTCTTGTGCACAGTACAACACAGGGTCTTGTGCACAGTACAACACAGGGTCATGTGCACAGTACAACACAGGGTCATGTGCACAGTACAACACAGGGTCGTTCTGGACATTGAACTTGCCTGGTCTGGGTTAGCCCTGGTCTAAGTTAACCCTGGTCTGGGTTAGCCCTGGTCTAAGGTAGCCCTGGTCTGGGTTAGCCCTGGTCTGGGTTAGTCCTGGTCTGGGTTAACCCTGTTCTAAGGTAGCCCTGGTCTGGGTTAGCCCTGGTCTGGGTTAACCCTGGTCTGGGTTAGCCCTGTTCTAAGGTAGCCCTGGTCTGGGTTAACCCTGGTCTGGGTAAGCTCTGTTCTAAGGTAGCCCTGGTCTGGGTTAATCCTAGCTGTGGCTAAAACTGCACCCAGGTGATGGAGACTGGAGCAGATGACACAACACACCTGTCTGCAGGATTACTTCCTGTCTCTGACTTCCTGTCCCTGACAGGAAAGAATACATACTTCCTGTCCCTGACAGGAAGTGACTGAAGACAGGAAGTGTGATATTGTGTTGATTTCTGCCTTTTCCTCCCATCTTGCAGACAGATGAGCGGCAGAGAGCAGAACCTATTTCACTGTTCAGTGCTTCTGATGTGAGAGAGTGAGAAGAGGAGTGTGAAAGGAGAGCAGAGCTGAGGAGAGGGAAGAGAGGAGATCAACTCATATCACACTACTCTATCCCTCCCTCCCTCCTTCTTTCTCTCTCTCTCCATCCCTCACTCTTTCTCCCATCCACTCAATCTGCCACTGTACCCCTCCCTTTCTCTCTCCTCCCTCCTTCCCTTGTCCCTCCTCTCTCCCTCTCTCTCAGGGAGCTCTCTGAAGGCTTATCAGCGATACTCAGCAGGAAATCATGTATTCTTTCTCCACTTCCTTCTACCATTTCCAATGGATCAGGACACAGACACTGCCTGGCCTGGACAAGCCTGATTCCCAAGCTCACTGTGTGTTTGTTTGTTTGTTTGTGTGTGTGTGTGTGTGTGTGTGCGTGTGTGTGTGTGTGTGTGTGTGAATGGATGGATGGGAGAAGGAGAAAGAGGGAGGGAGGGAGGGAGGGAGGGAGGGAGGGAGGGAGGGAGGGAGGGAGGGAGGGAGGGAGGGAGGGAGGGAGGGAGGGAGGGAGGGAGGAGAGCATGGTGAGGTTTGTTGTCAAACCAAATTACACACACTCTCCCTCCATGGCTAAACCCTGGTCTGAATAACAAGCAGCTGGCTAAGTGGGTCAGGGTCGCTATGGAGAGAAAGAAGAGGGGGAGGGGAGTGGGGGAGGGGAGAGGAGAGGAGCAGAATAGGGGAGGAGAGGGGGGAGGATAGGGGAGAGGAGCGGGGAGAGGGGAGGGGAGAGGGAGGAGAATAGGGGAGGAGAGGTGGGAGGAGAGGGGGGAGGGGAGAGGGAGAAGAGTAGGGGAGGAGAGGGGGGAGGGGAGAGGAGCAGAATAGGGGAGGAGAGGGAAGAGGGGAGGGGAGCAGGGAGAGGGGAGGGAGGAGAATAGGGGAGGAGAGGTGGGAGGAGAGGGGAGAGGGAGGAGAGTAGGGAAGGAGAGGGGGGGGAGAAGGGAGAATAGGGGAGGAGAGGGAGGAGGAGAGTAGAGAGGGGAGGCTAGAGGAGAAGGCCTGGGTGGGGGGGGGATTGACAGAGGAAGGGGGGAAGAGGAGTATTGTTAGAGGGAGGTAGAGGAGGCTGCATGTCCATGTGCATGTCTGCTTCAAACTATTCAACACAGATTCACATGCTTCTACCATCACCCTGATGAAAACTCTTCTGCAGCTCACTGGTCACTGAGCCCACCTCTTTTATTATTTCTCTAATTCTCTCTCTCCCTCTCGTCTCCTCCCCCCTCCTCCCTCTCTTCTCCCTGTCCCTCTTTAAGTCCTATTGGCCTGCTTAAGAAAGAGAGAAAGAGAGAAAGACAAAGAGAGAGAGAAAGAGGCAGAAAAAGAGATGCAGAGAGCGAGGCAGAAAGAGAGGCATTCATAATCACTAATTAAGACTTTAATCAGAAAATCCCACCAGGACTAATAGACTACAACTCCCAGGGGGACACAGGGCAAAATAATGATGTCTCAGTCACCTGACAGGAAGCCAACAGCGTCTGACAGAGCAGTCACAACACAGACAAAGCCTTTCTACTTCCTGCTGTAGGTGGGACCTGGAGGTTCCCAGGTAAAACCTCCACTCAGGACACTCAAATTCTCCCTCAATAACTTCTAAGAAAGAAGAAATAGGTTGAATGTGCAATTGGTGGGGGTTTCCCAGGGTGTGTGTGTGTGTGTGTGTGTGTGTGTGTGTGTGTGTGTGTGTGTGTGTGTGTGTGTGTGTGTGTGTGTGTGTGTGTGTGTGTGTGTGTGTGTGTGTGTGTGTGTGTGTGTGTGTGTGGGTGTGGGTGTGTGTGGGTGGGTGGGTGGGTGTGTGTGTGACATTAGACCAGCTGTTGAATGTTGACATAGGCCAGTCATATATCTGAGTTGTCACTGTCTCTACGGCAACCCAGGCTGAGTGTGCCAGGGAGAGAGACCAGGACAGAGAAGTCAGGAGAGTCACACTGGCTCTCATATCAGTTACTCTAGCATGTCTGTCTCTCTGCCTGCCTGCCTGCCTGTCTCTCTGCCTGCCTGCCTGCCTGCCTGTCTGTCTTTTTGTATTTCTGTCTGTCTGACCACATCTGCCCTCAAAGACAAGCTTGCAATTATACTTTCACCAACAGCTATTTTGGCTCCATTCAGAGTCTAAACCCAGCTGTTCAAATGCCACAGGGTGTACTACAACACTAAAGAGGAGGGAGAGGAGGGAGAGGAGGAGGAGGAGGAGAGAGAGGAGGAGGAGGAGGGGGAGAGGAGGAGGAGTTGAAAGAAGGAAGTAGAGGAGGAGGAGGGAGAGGAGGAGGAGGGAGAGGAGCAGGAAAAAGAGGGGTGAAAGAATGGGTATGGTGAAGATGATAGGGAGGAGGAGGAGAATCAGTGGGAGGAAATAGTACAGAGAGCTGATGATGATGATGATGATGATGATGATGATGATGATGATGATGATGATGATGATGATGATGATGAAGATGATGATGACGTTACTAAGCTCTGCTTCCTGTCGCTCCACCCTGTCGATCTACAGCTGGAGGTGAAAAACTCAACTGCTTCACTGGAACAAGATCTAACTTTGACACACACACTCTCATGAACACACACACATGAACACACACAGATGAACACACACACACTCACATGAACACACACACACACATAAACAAACTGACATAAACACACACACACATATAAAACACACAAACACAGATTTAAAACACACACACAAACACACACACTCACATAAACACACAGACGTGTATAAAACACATACACACATAAAACGCACACACATAAACACACAGACACATAAACACACACACATATAAAACACAGAAACACACACACACACACACACAAGCATACACACTCGCACAAAACACACACGCACAAACAAATCCAAATAAGTCAAACTCTCTCTCCCTCATAGACACACACAGACAGACACACACAGACACACACACGCACAGGTTCCTGTCAGAAGGGGGGGGGGCTGTCCAGGCATCAGGAGGGCAGGTACACTTAAACACTAACAGAACAAAGAGCAGCAACCGGGCAGGGAGATGCTACTGAACAGGTGTGACCGTGTGTACAGCAAGCTACACACACACACACACACACACCAGCATAGACACATGCCCACACACACACGGACGTACACACGCACTTAAAAACACACACAAACACACATCCACACACTCACCAACACAGACGCATGCTCTCACACACATAAGACGACAGATCTTTTAACACGCGCACACACATACACATACACACACACACAAGGAACAATCCCTCTTTAAACACAGAGAGAGGTTTCGATAAGACACATTTAAATCCCTTTGGTCAGACGACCAATCAACTACCAGCCGATCATTTCCACACCCTCCCTAACACCAGATGAGACACATCACAAGGATCACAATACATCATTAACAACATTTTCCTGTAGACGGTCACATGGTGCCTTCTCACACAAAAGCAGATAGATTCCACTTCATGTGAAAATGATGGCAATATGTTTTGTTTGGAAATGAGACCAAACAATTAAGGGATTCTGGACTCGGCACGCGTCCTCCATCTGTTTGGCTCGTCTCCTCCAATCAGAAGCCTCATAGCTCGCTCCTATCAGTGAGATCGGACGAGCCAAACAAGACGAGGCGTCCAAGGAGCCTGATCGTTGGCTGCTGCCAGAGGTTGGTCGCCTGCGCGCCAACGGGAGATAAAACAAGCGCTCCCATCGCCAAGCCGGCCCAAGAAACAGCCGGCCAGATTTATCATCGCTACGTTTGGCTACTTCGTTAGCTGATGGTCGGTCTGTCTCTGATACACCACACATAGGGAGGAAGGGAGGGAGGGAGGGACCATGAAAGATGACTTAAAATTTAAACACAGTACCTCAAGATGACCGAAACTCCCTGTCTTTCAGCGCCCAGGACCAATGAGGTGACACTGTCAATTTAGATTCCGCATTTAGAACTTGAAGATGTGCAACATTCCGGAACATCTGAATTCTTTGAAGACAGATGATTCAGGGGTGTTCTATTCTGGGTTCTGTTCCATAGTGAGTCAGTCGGTCCTGTGTCTTGTCTGTACCACGCTGGAATCAAGCCAGCCTTCAAAACACACTCTGACAAATGTACGTCACAACCGATTCACTTTCTAATGAATCATAACTTTAAGTTATCTGGGCTTCGTTTACAAGAATAATTGTGTATGAAAAAATCTGATCTGTGTGTGTTTGTGTGTGTTTGCGTGTTTGCGTGCGTGTGTGTGTGTGTTTCAGGTTTCCAGTCATTACAGGTTCAAGTTAGGGTCCTAGAATGCTTAGAAGATAAGCTTGATCAGTGCCTAGGGGCTATACAAAGCGTACTCACACACACATACACACACCCGCACAGACACACACAAACACACACACCCATACTCTAGTCAGGTCAAAGGAACAGGGTCCACTTCCCACAGCCTGCAGGACCACCAAAGAGCTCACTCATTGGTTCTTAATTGAAAAAGCCTGAGGGTAAGTTACAAGTACACACACACACAAGTACACACACAAGCACACACACACACAGACACAAGCACACACAAGTACACACACACAAAAGCTCGCACACACAGGCACAAGCACACACACATACACACAAACACACACAAGCACACACACAGGCATACACACACAGACACACACATACACACACAAACACACACAAGCACACACAGACATACACACACACACACAAGCACACAACACACACAGACATACACAAACACACACACAACTGTGTTTACTCTTCAGAGTGAAGTCAAGAAAAAAATGGGGATCGTATTTCTCACAGAAAATGGTATGGTAGTCAGTTTAGTTACCTCACTTATGAAAGATTAAACACATTTTCTACAGGTTTACAAATGTACAAATACCTTATTCAGTAATCTGCAGTATGTGTTGAGCAGTATAGGGTGCATATACACATATATAGGAGTTACTGTAAGACTTATTAAAAACATATATCTTGTAAGTAACATTACGGCGACATATGTTCTCCATTCTCTCCATATAAACGAACACATGATGACATTTGGAGTTAAACCATCCAGAATGAAGCTTATATAATCAGACCTGAACTGAGAGGCAGACATACATACAGACAGACAGGAAGACTGTCAGACAGATAGACTGTCAGACAGATAGACTGTCAGACAGATAGACAGGCAGGCAGACAGACAGACAGGCAGATAGACAGGCAGACAGACAGACAGACAGAGAGGCAGGCAGGCAGACATCCAACTGATGAACTAAGTCACATTGACCTCGACAGACCTCCGACATGGGGCGTGCACTTTCAGAGTCCTGCACAGCTGGCTTCATAACTGTCCAATCATTACTGACCTCTGACCTCAGAGACCAGACCAGACTGTGCTGCTCTAACTGTGCTGCTCTGATTGCGCTGCTCTGACTGTGCTGCTCTGACTGTGCTGTTCTGACTGTGCTGTTCTGACTGTGCTGCTCTGACTGTGCTGCTCTGACTGTGCTGCTCTGGCTGTGCTGCTCTGGCTGTGCTGTTCTGACTGTGCTGCTCTGGCTGTGCTGTTCTGGCTGTGCTGCTCTGGCTGTGCTGCTCTGGCTGCGCTGCTCTGACTGTGCTGCTCTGACTGTGCTGTTCTGGCTGTGCTGTTCACCCTGTGCTGTTCTGCCTGTGCTGTTCTGACTGTGCTGTTCTGACTGTGCTGTTCTGGCTGTGCTGCTCTGACTGTGCTGCTCTGGCTGTGCTGTTCTGACTGTGCTGCTCTGACTGTGCTGTTCTGGCTGTGCTGTTCACCCTGTGCTGTTCTGCCTGTGCTGTTCACCCTGTGCTGCTCTGGCTGTGCTGCTCTGACTGTGCTGTTCTGGCTGTGCTGTTCTGACTGTGCTGTTCTGGCTGTGCTGCTCTGGCTGTGCTGTTCTGACTGTGCTGTTCTGGCTGTGCTGTTCTGACTGTGCTGTTCTGGCTGTGCTGCTCTGGCTGTGCTGTTCTGGCTGTGCTGCTCTGACTGTGCTGCTCTGGCTGTGCTGTTCTGACTGTGCTGTTCTGACTGTGCTGTTCTGACTGTGCTGCTCTGTTCTGACTTCTGTCAGCCCTGCAGCTGGAGATCAGCAGAGCCCAGTGTCACTGAACTAGGTACGATGTATATATGAAATAGAGAAAGAGAGAGACAGGCCAGACAGACATCCAGTGAGACAGACAGACAGACAGACAGACAGACAGACAGACAGATAGACAGACAGATAGATAGATAGATAGATAGATAGATAGATAGATAGATAGATAGATAGATAGATAGATAGATAGATAGATAGATAGACAGATATGTGAGCTGTGTGTGTCAGTGTTCACACTAGCTAGTACTGGTACAGCCTGGCCCTGCTCTATGTGTTTGTTCTAGAAATACCTCACTCTCTTCTCACAATCACATGTGTTTGCATTAGGGCTTCGCTCTATACCTCTCTTTATCTCTGTCTCTCTCGCTCAATATCACTCTCTCTTTTTCTCTATGCTGCTCTCTCTCTCTTTCTCTCTCTCTCACTCTAAATATATACCACATTCTCCCTCTAACTATATATTTCAATTTCACTCTCTCTTTTTCTCTATGCTGCTCTCTCTCTCTTTCTCTCTCTCTCACTCTAAATATATACCACATTCTCCCTCTAACTATATATTTCAATTTCACTCTCTCTTTTTCTCTATACTGCTCCCTCTCTCTAAATATATACCTCTCTCTCCCCCCCCTCTCTCTTCCTCCCTCCCTCCGTCACCCCCTCTCTCTTGCGCTCCCTACCCCCCACCTCATTACTCGGCTAAAATGGAAAATCTAGGCTAGTGTTTATACTGCAGGCCTATAGATGTGCTTCACAACTACAGTTACATCTTTAAGATTGTATCTATAGGACCTGCACCCCCACCCTACTCTCTTCCTCTCTCTCTCTCTCTCTCTCTCTCTCTCTCTCTCTCACTACCACTCAATCTTCATCTCTCTCCCTTTACCCTGTACTGTTCTCTCTCTCTCTCCCTCTCCCTCTCTCTCTCTCTCTCTCTCTCCCTTTACCCCTGTACTGCTTTCTCTCTCTACCTCCCTCACTCCCTCCCTCTCTCTCCCTCTCTCTCTATCCCTCTCTCTCTCTACATATATTTCTCCCTCCCTCTCCCTCTCTCCATTTTCTCTGTTCAGATGTATGAGGTCTTATATCAAGAAGACAGAACAGTGAATCAAAAGGCAAAGGGAGAAATATAGTACAACCCCCACCCCTCCTCCTCTTCCTCCTCTCCCTGCTGCATCCCTACCCCCACCCTCTGCTCGCTCGCTCCCTCTCCCTCTCTCTCCCTCTCTCCTGCTCAGGCTCATCCTCTCTCTCCCTCTCTAACAACACACAAATATACTACACACTCACACACACACACACACACACAGCAACATTATTATGCAGGGCAGGCTGGCCCTCAGAAGGTCTATCCATACAATCCCTACCAAAGCTCCTCTGGTTTAGAAGAAGCCTGTAAAGGATTTTGATTTCATTACTGTGAGAGTGTAGCCTATACTGCTGGGTCGGATATACACATGATGCCTGGCGTTAACATAAAGCGAGGCCTAAAAGCCCTGGTTGAAACACTGAAATCAGCACGAGACACGTCTATAAACTAGGGCTTCGTCCACGGCGGGTTAGATTTAAAACAGTTGTCGTCAGTTGTTTTAATAATCTTTAGATAAAGTGAGTGACGCATGAAGGCAGTGAGTGAGTGTCGCTTCTGTCATGGTTTGGGATGGGGGGCTTAACTCCCCTCTGAAGGGGGAAGTTCACTTGTGAGCGAGATGAGGCGCGCGCTGTTGTTAACGGGTTATTAACCAATCAATAAACACCTAAATTAGGACCTGTGCTGATGGAGATGTGGCTGTATTAATTCAGACATTATTTAATCCCCCCAAAAATTATAACCTTGCAGATGGAGTTATGAATGACAGATAATTGCTGTTCTCCAATCCGTTAAAACCAATACATGTTATGACACCAAAAAGAAAACGCGTTTAAATGGCCAACATGTATTCGCGCAGCAACAGAAAGCCACAAACTGTTTAGTACACACACAAAACAAAATGAAACAATGGATACACATATATAGACGTTTGTTTTCTGACTTGTGTAATCTCCCAGACCTGTTTTACCTTGTTGCCGTACGGTGAGTCCGGGTACTGAAGCAGACCGAGCCTGGACGGGTCTGTGGCGGAGAGGGGCTGAGGAAGAGGCTGAGGAAGAGGCGGATAGACTCTCACGTCCATCACACAAGTAACTCTTCTTATAATAAGCTTCTCCTTTCTCAAGACTTCTGTTCTTCTAACTTCTTCAAAGTCTTCAGTCTTCAACGAATAAAAGCAGCGCGACCGGCAGAAGTCTATAAGGGGGGTTGAGATGCTGTTAGAAAAGAAAAGAAGAAAGAAAAAAAAGAAAGAAAAAACGGAGGCAAACTTTGATGATGCCTTCACATGCGCTCGTGGGTTTTTTTTCCGGAGAAATGAGAAACTTCTAAAGCCGATTTCCTGTTTCCATTCAGATAACAATGGACCTCAAAACCAGGACAGAACTCGAACTGAAATGTAAGCCAGTGTTGCAGCAGCAGTAAGCTTCTTGTTCTGTTTTGACAGCTATGTGGACAGACGACGTTCCCATCCAGCCGCTACAGGCGAACAGCAGAATGAGGAGACTCAGTTAGGACTGCCTCTCGCTCGCGCAGAATTCATACAAAGGACTTTCATAAACGGCCAGTGTGTTATGAGCGCGAGCGGCTATGACCACGTGCTCCGCCTAGGGGGCGCTGCTGCTAACACGCCGGTAGACTCCAGGCTCTCGCTGTTTCTGCCTAATTAGTTGAGTCAAATTAGGGTTGATAACACGCGCTGTGCACGTGAAGTGGGTGTCCTTTTTACGTAGGGTGGGTTTTTACCGACCCAGCGAGGGAATTAACCTTTCGACACCGTTTAGAGTAACGACAGTCGAGTCTTTACTACGTTGTAGCGCGCGAGTCAGAGACGGAAGGACGGAGAGAGAGAGGAATGCCGCTTCACCCGCAACAGCGCGAGGTCTTGTCCGCTCAGCACCTTTTTCCATGCAACCTCTGGTAATCCAGCTACAATGATGACAAGCAAAACCAGCCCTTCTCTCCAGTGGTGGGGGTTGGGAGCGGGGTAGAGTGAGTGTGTGTGTGTGTGTGTGTGTGTGTGTGTGTGTGTGTGTGTGTGTGTGTGTGTGTCTGTTGGTGGGGGGAGGGGGGGGCACTAGATTGGAGCCCCACTCTGCCTCTATGAGCTGGCAGGTCAAGGCAGTTAAACCAATAGGAAGTCCATAGACATGTTGTATTAATCCCACAGTAGTTTGGATTTAATCGGCCTCTGGATAATTAAAAAAAACACCTCAGAGGAGATAATCCAGATGTTTGTCCAACTGTCTGTCTGTCCCGCTGTCTGTTTGTCCAGCTGTCTGTTTGTCCAGCTGTCTGTCTGTCCAGCTGTCTGGCTGTCCAGCTGTCTGGCTCTCTGTCTGTCCAGCTGCCGACCACGTGCATCACGCACTGCCCATAGGGCCCCAAGTGCTGAGGGGGCTGAGGAGGTGGAGGGGGCTGAGGGGGTGGAGGGGGCTGACGGGGTGTCAGGGGGCTGAGGAGGTGGAGGGGGCTGAGGGGGTGGAGGGGGCTGAGGGGGCTGAGGAGGTGGAGGGGGCCGACGGGGTGGAGGGGGCTGACGGGGTGGAGGGGGCTGACGGGGTGGAGGGGGCTGACGGGGTGGAGGGGGCTGAGGGGGTGGAGGGCTCTGTCCAGCTGTCTGGCTGTGTGACGGTCACACACTGCTGTGATTGGTTACCTGAGAGCTGTGTGACATCACAGATAGGACAGGTGTGAACAGGAACCACCAAGGAGCGTGAGGTACGAGAACACTACAGACCTGGACGGAACCACGTTAGAACGGAGAGAATACAGTATAGCTGAGATGGAAACTAACTGTAAAGAGTAACAGTGGAGTGGAAGTTCCTCAGCCAAGCTGAGACCAAACCTACAACTTTGGTTGGAATCAGACATGACCAGGTAGACCACACACACCTGAACCTGAATAAGGAATATACGTACACTGGCATTGGACATGAAAGATTAGTATGGACAGTAGGGACTGAACGAATATACATCACCCTGTCTATATACTGAGAAAGGATGCTACTGTAAATATAGATATAAAATAAAATAGTTGACACGTTCTACTTTACAGTAGTCAATCCTATTGTCTTAAGTGACTGGGTAGCAAGTGTGCGCACAGCTCTGCCCATTAAAACCAGTTGAAATCATTAACATTTGGGAGTTTCACTGACATTTGGTTAAAGAACAATGCTCTGACCACACAGAGAGAGTCAGTGTACAATGACCACTCTGTTCAGTTAACCTTTCTCTATTTGAACTGGCATTCTGAGAATCACCCAGCATAACTAGAGTCTAGCGTTACATACATAGGGTAGGGAATAACACACACACACACACAGACACATGCTGACATACATGCACACGCACCTACCTGTGAACATACACACTCTTTGTTGTGTACTCTTCACGTTTTTTTTACATTTCTTGAATTTTCGATAACTTGGAACTTTGCTTTCCATAATTCATTTCTTGAACTTTATTTCAGTCCAGCGGTTCAAGGTCATCGCACTCACGCGCACACAAACGCACACGCTCACATTAACGCACATACGTAGGCTTACAAGCTCTCCTGCACACACACACACACACACACTTTCTCTCCATCCACACATATACTAACACACAGTCATATTCACCCATCCCCCACATGCAACCCTTCCCCCAGTATAAATGCACACCCACACTCTCCTCCCCCACCCAGACAGTCTCTTTATAAACTCTCTCATACATACACACACACACACACACACGAATACACACATGGACACACAAATTAGCACATGAACACACACACACTAACACACACAGACACACACACGAACACACACACAGAACACTTACAACACCACATATGCACATCATGCATGCATGTATGCACACACACACACTTACAAAGAGAATAGATTTGCCACAATTTTTTCATGAAATTCTGACGTTTGAAAAGGGTCTATGTCATCGCTAGGTCACACCAACATGGAGTTCAAGAACACACTCACCGAAAAAGAAGCTTATCTTCAGGAAGTTTCATCAACACCACAATACATGGCTCCATTTCAGCCATAATGGGAATTTGTGTGCTATTGTGTGTGTGTGCATGTTTGTGTGTGTGTATAGAATGACACACACACAACACCCTAAATAATAAACACACATCCATGTTTGCAGTAACTGTATGGCTTCAGTGCCTGCCACACAGTGTCTAATTATGCCATAACATCATTTCAAACACATCAAATATGTCATGAATCACATCCTAACATGCTCGATAATGCAATTACTCCTCATAATTCTATAAGAAATGTCATAATAATACATGATTTAAAACAGCATAGGCCTAATTACAAATCCTCAAAGGGTGAAGCACTTAGTACACAGTCTTAATGCTTCTGTGGAAGAAGCCAGCTAGCCCCATTATGACATCACAGTACTCAAGTCTCACTGCTCATTTCACAAGTTGTCAATAAAGCGAATCATCGGCTCCTAAAACCTTGAGACTTGCTAACCAGTCTATTTTGGGGGGTTTCTATTTTTGTCTTGTAAGGAAAAACATGAGGTATGAGGTCATTTAGCACAAGTTTCAATCGCCGTTTGTTTGGTTTGGTATGGAGGTTTTCATTGGCTCAGCAGACACTGTGGACCTTCAGGACTTGCAATTTTAATGCTGGATGGATGCCGACGGACAATCATATTTTAAGCTAAACTATTAACTTTCAAATTGATCAAGGTTGCAGTTAAGACCTCTGAGGAAAGCGGGACAATTTCTCACACTTATTTTGCACCAAGCAAACAAAAAATACATTCATTATTTACTGTGCTGACCCCCACACTCAACTGGCACCTCCATCTCTCTCTCGTTTTGTCTCTCTCTCTTTCTGCGCCTATCTCTTTCTATGTCTCTTTCTCTTTCTCTCTTTCTGTCTCTTTCTGTCTCTTTCTCTCTCTCTTTCTGTCTCTTTCATTCTCTTTCTGTCTCTGTCTTTCTCTTTCACTCTGTTACTCTTTCTCTCTCTTTCAATCTATCCATCTATTTTTTTCTTCTTTTCCTTTACTCTCTTTTTACGCCTTTCTCTTTTGTTATCACACATACAAAAGAAAACCACACACACAACCACACACACAATTTCTGTGATCTCACAATCTTCTTCTAGATGAATGTCAAGTACATAGAATTCATTTGCACATTTTTAGCCGGGGGCCCATGCATCATTCAGTACTGTTTTTACTCTAGTTTTTTTATCACATATCTCATCATTATTTTATTCAGGGCTATTTATTACATTACAGTTTTGCGAAGAGATGGCAGTTCAGCGTGAAACACGTCCTCAGCTGATTCAACGAATTATTCCGGATCTTCCTCAACTCTTATCTGACACGAACCCGCTGGCAACCAGTGGTCATGCGTGTTCTCTCTTCAACACGCGTGTACGATGTCTCTTCCGGTCTGGCTGAGAGGATGAGGGTTCTGTTTTTGGGCCTCAGTGTCTTCGTCGCTTCTCTGTGGGACCTGAGGTTTGTCGTAGCTGCTGTGTAGGTGGGACAGCAACAGACTCCATGACAGTTTTGTCATTATTCTGTCTGTTTTAGTTTTTCTGTTTGTCTGTTTATTATTTTATTCTTATTTTTTTTCTGCTGTTCGCTTTCGTGACTCATCCTGGAATTCATACCAACGTGGATCGAGCCAACCATCCCATAATGATGCCACTCCTCCATCTCTCGGTCTCCCTGACAACCAGTTCCTGGATGGGTGGGGTTGGGGGAGGGGGGGGGGTGTTTTGAATGGGTGTGATCAGATCTCATTTGTGGTTGTGTTGTGTGCTGGAGCTCAGCCTGTCAGAACAGGGGAAACATTATCTAGGCTGAGCTCAGACTGACAGCAGCACACACACACGTACAACACACACACACAACACACGTACAACACACACACAACACACACGTGCAACGCACACACACAGAGCATACACACACATGCAACACACATGTACAACACACACATACATACACAGCACACACACACGTACAACACACACACACAACACACGTACAACGCACACACACAGAGCATGCACACACATGCAACACACATGTACAACACACACATACACACACAGCAACACACACACGTACAACACATGTGCACACACACACATGAACGCACATTCACTCATGTGGGCACATACACACATACACACTAATGCATGCATACTCAGACACACAGGCTGACAGACAGACAGACAGACAGACAGTTAGACCTGTATAACTACAAAAGTCTTTGTACAGCTGTCAACTATTCTGGAAGAGACAAAGAAAAAATAAAGAGAGAGAAAGAAATAAGAACTCATCCAACACTCATCAGAGGAGTCATCCATCTCTTCATCTCTCTCATCCCTGTCATCCTTCTATCTTCATGTGACAGATGGATTCAAACGGCCCTTCTCTCTCTCTCTCTCTCTCTCTCTCTCTCTCTCTCTCTCTCTCTCTCTCTCTCTCTCTTCCTTCTGTCTCTGTTTCTCTCTCACTGTGTCTTCTTCCTGCTTCCCTCTCTCTCTCCCTCCTCCCTCCCTCTCTGTCTCTCTCTCTGTCTGGCTGAAACAGCAACATCAGCTGGTGTATCTCTGTGTTGTCTGATTCCTGTAACCTAATGAAGTTTCAAATGAACATCACATATATTTCACTGTATATATGCAGTATATATTGACAGACATGAGAATGAGCAGAGAGCACAGCACATCAGGACTGTGTACAGGCTGGAGACCACAATCGGTATGGCTTGTTTGATACTGTGGCACTTCTACTGAAATAGAATTCTTTTTTGTATACACAATCAAATGTGTGCATATGCACACACACACACACACACACACACACACAGACACACACCTGCTCGCAAACACACATAAAAACACACACACAAACCCACATGCACAGAAATGCACACACACACACACACGTACAGCTTTCGCCTGAGTGCTCTTACACAATGACACAGTGAGATTGATTCGGTCTCTTAAATGGGGCACATCACCATCACGTTGAATAATGTCACATCAACTCAGGCTCTCCTCCTCTAATCATTCTCTTCTCTCTCCTTTTTCTAGCTCCTCCTCTTCTCCTCCTCTTTCCGGATCATTTTCAGAAAACTGTTTTCTTCTCTTTACAGGAACTGCTGATACTCCCTCTCCTCATTCACCTCCTACTCCTCACAATCCCCCTCTTATCCTCTCTTCCCTCCTCAGTTCTTCTCTCTCTCCCTTCCTTACATCTCATCTCCTCTCTTCTTTCTCCTCTGCCCACCTCCCCTCCCCTCTCCTACCCTCCCCTCCTCTCCCTTTCTCTCCTCTCCCCTCCCCTCCTCTCCCCTCCTCGACCCCCCCCCCTTCCCTCCTCTCCACTAGGTTCAGACAGTTTATAAGGTTGTCAGTCTGAGGCTGTCACTAACCTCTCAATACTTTCACTGTTTACATGTCATCTGGCTCTATCAAGTAAATCCTTCCTCCAGGTTCCACATCTCGGTCTTTAGAACCTGGCCTGCGACATTGGTCCTGCCAGGTGAAAATGTCAATCAGGGTGTTCGTCCAATTACAGGCAGCTTGAAACTATGATCTGAATCCCAATTGGCTAAAGGAAATCAACCTGCCCAGGCATCCATTCAACACTGAGGTCAATACAACACTGTGTTGCCACGGCGACACTGCCACAAGCCTGTTGATGAGTATCTTATCCTGTAATGGGACAAATAGGTACACAGTCACACACATACACACTGTCAGAGAGGAGGGGAGGAGAGGGCAGGGGAGGGGAGAGGGGAGGGAAGGGAGCGGAGAGGAGATAAGAGAAGAGGAGGAGGGTAGGAGAGGAGGCGAGGGGAGGAGTAGAAGAGAGGAGAGGAGGAGAGAGCAGGGGAGGGTAGGGGAGAGGGGAGGGGGGGGACAGGAGGGGAGAGGAGGAGAGGAAGAGAGGGGAGAGGGGAGGAGGAGAGGATAGGGGAGGAGAGGAGAATGAGAGTGGAGGAGAGGGTAGAGGGGAGGGGAGGGAAGAGGAGGAGCAGAGGGGAGACGAGGGGAGAAGGGAGAGGAGGAGGGGAGGGGAGAGGGGAGAAGAGGAGGGGAGGGGAGAGAGAGTGGGAGAGACAGAGAGAGAGAAAGAGAGGAGGGAAGAGGATAGAGTGGAATCAGTGTTCTGAATAGAACAGCTACAAACATGAAAAAAACTGAGCTGTGCATCAATCATCAGCTCTTATTATTATTATCGCTGTCACCATGGAAACATCTCATCACTCCCCCCACCCCCCCCCCCCCATCCCTCCATCCCTTCCCCCTCCACATGCTATCTCCATGTTCTCTTCCAGCTCCTTGTTCTGATCCTGTGATCTGATTGGCTGCCATCGAGGCATTGGTGATTATTATACTTCCGTGAGATGAGGCGAGTCTCAGGCTGCCATAGCAACCAAGTACAATATTTTTCATCATTTCAGCTCTTCAGTCATGGATGTGATGGACAAGTCTGCCTGCCTGTCTGTCTCTCTACCTGCCTGTCTGTCTCTCTGCCTGTCTCTCTACCTGCCTGTCTGTCGCTCTACCTGCCTGCCTATCTCTCTACCTGCCTGCCTGTCTGTCTACCTGCCTGCCTGTCTCTCTGCCTGCCTGCCTGTCTACCTGCCTGCCTGGTTGCCTGTCTGCTTATCTGCCTGCCTGCCTGTCTGTCTGCACATATATACATAAACAGCATATCTAATGTGTATATCACATATTGTGCATATCTCTATATATATCAAACACAGTGTCTATAGTTCCCAGTATCTAAACTGATCCCATTGTTAACCTCTAGTTTCTGTTCCAGCAGAAATGACTCAAATCTGCAGAGGAGATCATTTACTGGACAGATCAGACCTTTATTTACATTAGCTGCCCTGGAATATATCAAACAAAGACAGTGAAAGAGAGGAAGGAAGAGAGAAAGACAGAGAGAGAAGAAAAGAGACCAGTAAAGGAAGAATGAGTCAGAGAAAAGAATGAGAGACAGAGAGCAAGAGAGACACAGAGAGACAGAGAGAGAGAGAGAGAGAGAGAGAGAGAGAGAGAGAGAGAAATAAAAAGACAGAAAGTGAGAGAGAGAGAGAGAGAGAGAGAGAGAGAGAGTGAGAGAGAGAGTGAGAGGAAGGTAGGGGGTAGAGAGAGAGGGTAATTCTTTCTCACAGCGCATCTCCTCGGAGGCTACCTCTAGTTTATATTACCTTCTGAAGGGTAAACCTGTCAAAGCACGTGACCAATCTGCTGTGCTATACAGTGGAGAACTCTGGAGCTAGAGAGTTCTTATATTGGCATTCCAGCAACCTCGAGTTCTCACCCCAACATTCCGCTGTGAACAGGAGAACCCTGTTCTGGAGAATCATACTCCTCTTTTCTCTTCTTCCTTTCCTTGTCTCCTCTCCTCTCTTCCTTCACTCCTCCACTCTTCCTCTCCTCCTCCCATACCCCCTCCCTCTCTCCTCTCCTCCTCTCCTCCTCCCATACCCCCTCCCTCTCTCCTCTCCTCCTCCCATACCCCCTCCATCTCTCCTCTCCTCCTCCCATACCCCCTCCCTCTCTCCTCTCCTCCTCTCCTCCTCCCATACCCCCTCCCTCTCCTCTCTCTCCTCCTCCCATACCCCCTCCCTCTCTCCTCTCCTCCTCTCCTCCTCCCATACCCCCTCCATCTCTCCTCTCCTCCTCCCATACCCCCTCCCTCTCTCCTCTCCTCCTCTCCTCCTCCCATACCCCCTCCCTCTCCTCTTCTCCTCCTCCCATACCCCCTCCTTCTCTCCTCTCCTCCTCTCCTCCTCCCATACCCCCTCCCCTATCCTCTTCTCCTCCTCCCATACCCCCTCCTTCTCTCCTCTCCTCCTCTCCTCCTCCCATACCCCCTCCCTCTCTCCTCTCCTCTTCTCCTCCTCCCATACCCCCTCCCTCTCCTCTTCTCCTCCTCCCATACCCCCTCCCTCTCCTCCTCTCCTCCTCCCATACCCCCTCCCTCTCTCCTCTCCTCCCCTCATCACATCTGTGATAGAGCTCAGTGAAACAGGCTGGAGGGGCGGGGTCTGTTCTAGGCAGAACACTCTTCTGAACCCTACAATTATATGACCTCACCCTAAAACCTCCACACACACACACACACACACACACACCACATTGGTATGCACACACTCTTACACAGACACATACACACAATTACAGTAGATGAACACATGACCTAACCCCGCCCCCCTCCGCCCCCCCTCGCCCCCCTCCTTTTAATTCTGGGACTTATGCCAGCAACAGAGATCACCCAGCCCCCTTCTTACACCCACCCACACACACACACTCACACCAAACACACACACACACCTACACAAAACCAGTAAAAGACCCCTATTTAGGTCCTTACTTAACATTACCCCATAAAACATTCTTGGTTAATTCGGATGAAACAGCCTCCTTTCTGTTCCCCTGTTTCCCTCCCTGTTCTCGCTCCTCTTGTCTGTCCTCCACACCATCATGGAGGTTGGACTGACCCTCTCCATCACCTCTAACCCAGCCTCGGGGTCTTCCTGGGGGGGGGTTCCCACTGACCAACGGATGGATCAATCTGAGCTGGCGTACCAACCGTGTGCTGGGAAGAGTTGTAGAGAAGTGTGTCTGTGTGAGTGTGCGGTAGTGTGTGTCTGTGTGAGTGTGCGGTAGTGTGTGCCTGTGTGAGTGTGCAGTAGTGTATGTCTGTGTGTGCGGGAGTGTGCGGGAGTGTGTGTCTGTGTGAGTGTGCAGGAGTGTGTGTCTGTGTGAGTGTGCAGGAGTGTGTGCGGGAGTGTGTGTCTGTGTGAGTGTGCAGGAGTGTGCGTCTGTGTGCGGGAGTGTTTGTCTGTGTGAGTGTGCGGGAGTGTGTGTGTGCGGGAGTGTGTGTCTGTGTGAGTATGCGGGAGTATGTGTGTTTTGTCAGCTTTGACAGTATCTATCAATAATTTCTAATTCCAGTCAAAGTTCTGTTGTGTTCTGTGTAGTCTGGGTTCCCCAGTAAGCGCACACAGAAGGGGTTCTGTTTAAATACCTCAGGTTCTAATTCTGTTCTCATCTGGTTCCCCATGTTGACAGTACCTACTCCATCTCAGCACAAACTGAATCAGCTTAGCTCAATATTAACACAGATGAACAGAACCAGCTGACCTGGAGAATCTATTTCTCATTAATGTTCCGGCTGTTTCTTCTGTGTTTTTTTACATTCTGGTCGTCTGGTTCCTAGGTTGAGAAGAGGTGATTGGCTGTATCAGTCTGAATATTTGTCTTTGTTTGTTGTCAGTGGCAACCATCAGTCAGTCAGCCGGCCAGTCAATCAGTCATCTAGCTAGTCAGATAGTCAGTCAGTCAGTCAGTCAGTTTCTCTGTCCTGGTCTAATCCATGTGAATGTGGGTCTATTGCATGGTTATGTGGACATGGATAATTACATGACTTTGTCTTTCTCTGTCTCTCCTCCCTCCCTCCCCTCCCTCCTCTCCTCTCCCTCTCCCTCTCCCTCTCCCTCTCCCTCTCCCTCTCCCTCTCCCTCTCCCTCTCCCTCTCCCTCTCCCTCCCTCTCTCCCTCTCCCTCCCTCCCTCCCTCCCTCCCTCCCTCCCTCCCTCCCTCCCTCCCTCCCTCCCTCCCTCCCTCCCTCCCTCTCCCTCTCTTGCTCTCTCTCTCCCTCCCTTTCCTCTTTCTCTCTCTCTCCCCACCTTCTGTCTCACTTCTCTCTCTCTCTCTCCCTCTCTCTCTTTCCCCCTTTATCTCTCTCCCCCTCTCTCTCTCACCGCTCTCTCTCCCTCTCTCTCCCTCCCTCTCTTCACAGTGTCACTGTGGGTCTGCTTGTGTAACATCTCCGGTCTTGAATGGATCATTGTGCGCAGGTCCCTCCCAGAGCGTGGCTCAATGACGGGCCATTTTCTGGGTCCCTGCCCTCACACAATCACACTTCAGCTCCTATCAGCAGCCACGATGCTCCGCTGCACCCTAGGAATGGCTGGCTCTCCACCCAAGCTCACTACCCCAGCTCCCCAGGCCTCTACCCTAGCCCTGCAGCCTGCCACCACCCAGCCCTATAGCCCACCAGCCTTCCAGCTCTCTGCCCCAGCTCCCCGGTCCTCTACCCAGCTCTCCATCCCAATCCTACAGCCTGCCACCACCCAGCCCTCCACCCCAGCCCCCTCCCTACCCCTCCACCCAGTCCTCCACCCCAGCCCCCTCCCCACCCCCTCCACCCAGTCCTCCACCCCAGCCCCCTCCCTACCCCTCCACCCAGTCCTCCACCCCAGCCCCCTCCCTACCCCTCCACCCAGCCCTCCACCCCAGCCCCCTCCCTACCCCTCCACCCAGTCCTCCACCCCAGCCCCCTCCCTACCCCTCCACCCAGCCCTCCACCCCAGCCCCCTCCTTACCCCTCCACCCAGCCCTGTTGTGATGCTGTGTTGTGTTGATGCTGTGTTGTGTTGTGATGCTGTGTTGTGATGCTGTGTTGTGCTGTGTTGTGTTGATGCTGTGTTGTGATGCTGTGTTGTGTTGATGCTGTGTTGTGTTGTGATGCTGTGTTGTGTTGATGCTGTGTTGTGTTGTGTTGTGATGCTGTGTTGTGTTGTGATGCTGTGTTGTGATGCTGTGTTGTGTTGTGATGCTGTGTTGTGTTGTGATGCTGTGTTGTGATGCTGTGTTGTGTTGTGATGATGTGTTGTGTTGTCATGTGATCCTGTGTTGTGTTGTGATGCTGTGTTGTGTTGTGATGCTGTGTTGTGTTGTGATGTGATGCTGTATTGTGTTGTGATCCTGTGTTGTGTTGTGATGCTGTGTTGTGTTGTGATCCTGTTGTGTTGTGATGCTGTGTTGTGATGCTGTGTTGTGTTGTGTTGTGATGCTGTGTTGTGATGCTGTGTTGTGTTGTGATGTGATCCTGTTGTGTTGTGATGCTGTGGTGTGTTGTGATGCTGTGTTGTGTTGTGAAGTAATGCTGTATTGTGTTGTGTTGTGATGCTGTGTTGTGATGCTATGTTGTGATGTTGTGTTGTGTTGTGATCCTGTGTTGTGTTGTGATGCTGTGTTGTGTTGTGATGCTGTATTGTGTTGATGTTGTGTTGTGATGTTGTGTTGATGTTGTGTTGTGTTGATGCTGTGTTGTGTTGATGTTGTGTTGTGTTGTGATGCTGTGTTGTGTTGTGTTGTGTTGATGTTGTGTTGTGTTGATGATGTGTTGATGATGTGTTGTGTTGATGATGTGCTCCACACCATCTGTTAGCAGCAGCTCTCTCTTGTCTGCAGTCTTCAGGGTCATGCAGAGACAGGTCATTAACCTTTGAGTGACTGCAGGACAATAGGGGAGGCTGCCACACACACATACATATGCACACATACACACACACAAATACACACACGTGTGCATACACACATAGACAAGTTTGACACACACAAACATGCACACACTTGTGCACACACACATGCATCTCCACACACACACACATGCATGCATGCACGTGTACCCACACACCCGTGCACACGCTCACACTGGGCAGAAGCTCTTGTCAAACCTGATCTCCTCCTGGTAGCTCAGAGCCTCAGGGCAGCAGGAGGAGCTGGAGGGTCTAGGGTCATACATGCATGTTGTGTGTTACATACATGTAACACACAACAACACACACTCACTCACACATGCACATATAACACACAACAACAACACACACAATCACACACACAAACATGCACATACACATGCAAACACACGTGCACACACATATGCACACCACACTCACACACACAAGACACACGCTCACATGCACAAAGTCTAACCTCATATCGTTCTGGCAACAGGAAGTGGTGTACATTGTGTGGAAAAGCTGTAGTTGTGTTACTGTCATTTGCAAAAAAATGAAATCACATGTTGTAAACACTCGTAACAGACATTCCATTCTCACACCGTTGTTTTATTCAGTCAGCAAACACTGTCAATCAAAGCAACATACAAATAATGCAGACAGAAAGTTAACCTGATGAGCAAGTATCAGAAGTGACATCATCATGACGTCATCATGACATCATACGGAATGCTGAACTGTTATTACTTCACTTACCCCACTATTCCTCCCCCAACACTTTCTCCTCGACAACATCTTATTCCTCCTCTTATTCGTTCTCCTTTCCTTCTTCTATCTCGCTTTCTCTCTCGTCTCCTCTTCTTTCTCTCCTCTTTACATCCTCTCCTCTTATTTCCATTCCTCTTCTCTCTATCTCTCTCTCTTTCTCTCTCTCCCTCGAGCATCTTCTCCTCTCTCTCTCTCTCCTCTGCCAGGACCTCCTCTTCCCCTCTTCCCTCCTCCTCCTCCTCCTCCTCCTCCTCAGAGAGTCATACAGACAGTATAATAGAAGTGTCATTGGGAATGTTCCATCAGGGCTGATCATGTCTCATGGTGCGTGAACCAGCATGCCTGATCACACAGTCAGATGCCCTGTGGCCCAGAACGTTCATCCCCTGTATGTCCTTCCTCTCTCCTCCTCTCCCCCACATCTCCCTCTCTCACTTCCTCTACCTCCCTCTCTGTACCTCCCCCTGCCTCCCTCTTTCCCTTCCTGTCACCTCCATCCTCCACACCTGCCTGTCTTATCAGCCCCTTGTCTCTCTTTATCTTCCCTCCCTCTGCCTCATTC
>CM059300.1:4345000-4362500 GCA_030340665.1 Neosalanx taihuensis
TGTGTGAAAGTGAAAAGAGAGAAGAGAGAGAACAGCAAGACAGTAGAGTAGAACAGTAGGACAGTAGAGTAGAACAGCAGGACAGTAGAGTAGAACAGCAAGACAGTAGAGTAGAACAGTAGGACAGTAGAGTAGAACAGCAGGACAGTAGAATAGAACAGCAGGATAGTAGAGTAGAACAGCAGGACAGTAGAGTAGAACAGCAGGACAGTAGAATAGAACAGTAGGACAGTAGAATAGAACAGTAGGACAGTATAATAGAACAGCAGGACAGTAGAGTAGAACAGCAGGACAGTAGAGTAGAACAGTATGACAGTAGAGTAGAACAGCAGGACAGTAGAGTAGAACAGCAGGACAGTAGAATAGAACAGTAGGACATTAGAGTAGAACAGTAGGACAGTAGAGTAGAACAGTAGGACAGTAGAGTAGAACAGCAGGACAGTAGAGTAGAACAGTAGGACAGTAGAGTAGAACAGCAGGACAGTAGAATAGAACAGCAGGACAGTAGAGTAGAACAGCAGGACAGTAGAATAGAACAGTAGGACAGTAGAATAGAACAGCAGGACAGTAGAATAGAACAGCAGGACAGTAGAATAGAACAGCAGGACAGTAGAATAGAACAGTAGGACAGTAGAATAGAACAGTAGGACAGTAGAATAGAACAGCAGGACAGTAGAATAGAACAGTAGGACAGTAGAATAGAACAGCAGGACAGTAGAATAGAACAGTAAGACAGTAGAATAGAACAGCAGGACAGTAGAATAGAACAGTAGGACAGTAGAATAGAACAGCAGGACAGTAGAATAGAACAGTAGGGCAGTAGAGTAGAACAGCAGGACAGTAGAATAGAACAGTAGGACAGTAGAGTAGAACAGCAGGACAGTAGAATAGAACAGCAGGACAGTAGAATAGAACAGTAGGACAGTAGAATAGAACAGCAGGACAGTAGAACACTCCACACTCTAACAGAGAGACACAGACAGATTGATTGTGATGAGAAGGGATATCCTGCTTGGATTTAGTCAGTGACCTTTTCTCCTGTCAGGTCTGTCTGTCTGGGATCCAGACCAGCCTCAAACAGCCCCACACCCCGGCCTCAAACAGCCCCACAGCCCCTACCCCAGCCTCAAACAGCCCCACAGCCCCCACCCCGGCCTCACACAGCCTCACACCCCCCATCCCAACCTCAAAAAGCCCCCCACCCCCCACCCCAGCCTCATACAGCCCCACATCCCCCACCCCGGCCTCAAACAGCCCCACAGCCCCCACCCTGGCCTCAAACAGCCCCACAGGCCTCATAGGATAACCTCACAGATTGGAGAAGAGCTCTATTTCTAAGAACAGTTACACCTCTATCCTTCAGTAAACATAGTCTATGGCTGTGTCCGAAACCACTCCCTAACCCCTATATAGGGCACTATATAGGGATCACGCCATTTTGTAGTGGTGTCCGAAACGTTAGGGATCACCAGGTGATCACTATATAGTGCCCTGAATGTATCCCACAATTCCCCGCGAAAAGTAGTGAGCATCGGATGGTCACTACATGAGCAATATAACCCATCATGCATTGCCAGAACTTCTCCGGGCAAAGTTACGAACCGGCAAAGGAACGTAAATATGGCAGATGGACGGGAGACTGTGTACAAATGTATGTATTTTAACGGTGTGACTATTCTTTCGGCGGATGGATGTAAGGATGAGGCGCAAAACAAATGAGTTGTAGAGCAGTACAACAGTCACGAGCCAGTTTATTCTATTTATTGGAGTCCACATTTTAAAACAAGGCAAATTAAATGGCTTTCTACATTCATTGAAAAACAAAATGTTAAACGAACAGAATATATTTAAACATTCCAGTCGATTACTCTGTAACTCTGTTACTAAAGAGCCAAGATAATACAATATGAAAATCTGCTTAAATAAAAAAACAAATACGGAAAATGAAACGTACAGGACAGTAATCAAAAGACTCTAATTTAATAAAAAGTCAGTCGTAAATGGACAAGTACTATGTACATGAACAATGTACTTATTGTAAGTCGCTTTTAGATCCCTTAAAGTCCTTGCTAAATTATATTTATTTATTTCAGACATTAATGTGGTATGTTTTAATTGTGCGACATTGATGACGTCATTACGGGCGCCAAAAGAAGTGTCCGAAGTTTCTTTTCTGTTGAGCTCACTATATAGTCCACTACATTTATTTCCCTATATAGGGAGTAGGGAGTAGGGAATGAGTGAGTGGTTTCGGACACAGCCCATGTCTTCTTAAAGCAACTACCTCTCTAAGGGTTTATGGGTGATGTAGTCTATGTCTTCTTAAAGCAACTACCTCTCTAAGCGTTTATGGGTGATGTAGTCTATGTCTTTTTAAAGACTGGCTGTCCAAGGGTTTATGGGTGATGTAGTCCTACCTGTATCTGTGAGATGGTGAGAGGGTAGCGATAGAGGATCCAGGTTACATTCTCGCTGCAGGGGGGTGTGGTCAAGGAGCCATCGTACACCCAATAGTCTCTCAGCAGAGGGTCTGGGGGTGGGGCCAAACACAAATTACACCTCAATTTAACGACTAGGCTTGTGTTGACGACTGAAAGATCACACAGGAGAGGTACTCACCAGGTAGTAAAGTGTTTGGATTAAAACACGGTATTATCTTAGTCTTTCCCTAAAATAGATCAATAAAGTTGTTTTAGTTATCCACTCATAAATCTTTATTTAGTTCAGCCTTCTCTGTGAGACCATAAAAACAAAATGGCTCCCTGCCTTGTACTGCAGATCCTGTAGGACTTCTGTTATGGCCTTCAACCCCAGGTGCTCCTTCCCTATCTGTGGGAGAACAAAATATAGCCAACTTGCTCTAACATTGTCATTTCATATTTATATTTTTTCCTTTGTTGTCAGCCTTGCACTTGTAACATGACGTTAACACATTTCCTAGAAACAAACCGTCAAACCGTCAAACGCAAGCAGCCTTCGTTTCAAAAACAGCAGTTGGTGGCAACACAGGACGAGGTCATGCAGGAGACAGTTAAAAGGGTGGGTTAGAAGGTCACCACGGCAACGTCCCTGCGTCTTGACCCTAGGTTGTTTTTGTTTTTGGTATCCTGACATAATACAGAGAGGAAACAATCGTTCCTTGAAGCCTTGGTAAACAGGAAGTCAAAGGGGATGGTTCTAGAAGCGATGACCTCATGTGGCAAGGTCAGCAGTGAACTTTTCACCTGTTCTTGTCTTACATACTGAAGTGGTTTGCGTCAGACCATAACAAAAAGTGGATATCCTCTTACATGTTATTAATATCGTGAAAAACTAAGAAAATAATATGTTTCCACCCAGAAAAACTATTTTAAATGTATGTTCGAAAGCGGTTTTAAAATGACCATCCGTACCATCTTGAACTATGAATGAATATCCAGACCAAAGCTATGGATACCTGTACAAACAGAGCGATGATCAGGATTCCATTCTTCTTGCCTAGAGCGTCTTCCAGACTGTTGAACAGGGTGCTGTTCCAGTGAATCAGGTGGAGCTGCAGACACAGAACACACAGAGTTAACCCCCTCCTCAAAACACAGAGTTAACCCCCCCTCCTCAGAACACAGAGTTAACTCCCTCCTCAGAACGCAGAGTTAACCCCCTCCTCAGAACACAGAGTTAACCCCCTCCTCAGAACACAGAGTTAACCCCCTCCTCAGAACACGGAGTTAACCCCCTCCTCAGAACAGAGTTAACCCCCCTCCTCAGAACACAGAGTTAACCCACTCCTCAGAACACAGAGTTAACCCCCTCCTCAGAACATGCAGAATTAACCCCCTCCTCAGAACACAGAACTAACCCCCTCCTCAGAACACAGAACTAACCCCCTCCTCAGAACACAGTGTTAACCCCCTTCTCAGAACACAGAGTTAACCCCCTCCTCAGAACACAGAGTTAACCCCCTCCTCAGAACACAGAGTTAACCCCCTCCTCAGAACAGAGTTAACCCCCTCCTCAGAACATGCAGAACTAACCCCCTCTTCAGAACACAGAGTTAACCTCCTCCTCAGAACAGAGTTAACCCCCTCCTCAGAACACAGAGTTAACCCCCTCCTCAGAACACAGAGTTAACCCCCTCCTCAGAACACAGAGTTAACCCCCTGCTGTAAATTTCCGGCCCACGCATCTCCAGTCACTCAAACGGTCACAAAAGTTCCCTCCTTTTTATTGACTTAAACTCATTTGTGAACCTTTTATCTCCTCGTACCGACGCTCTATCAATACACTGAACAATGGCTTAAATATTAAGCTTCTGCACACAGAACTTCCTTTGAGACAACAGAGCATTTGTATAGACAAACAGAAAGAAGGAGGTACGAGATGGAGGTAAATATGAACACTGAGGGGTTAAAAGTCTGGGTAACAGGAGCGGGGTCAGATGGCTCAACTGGTTAAGGTGTCCTTGGGCAAGGCACTTCACCCTACTTGCCTCAGGGAGAATGTCCCTGTACTTACTGTATGTCGCTTTGGATAAAAGCGTCTGCCAAATGAATAAATGTAAATGTGACATGTCACTACGGTAACAAGACTGTAACCCTAACTCTGAAATGAAAAGAGAGAAAAGAAAAAGAGAGGAAGATGAGAAAAAGACAGGACAGGAATAGGTGTGCAGGACAGGTGAGTGAGTGAGTGGGTGAGCGAGTAAGTAGGTTGAAGAGAGTTTTAAATGTCCTCCAAGATCCCATTTCTCTAAGTGCTGACTCATCTTTCTTCTTCTGTTGATGCGGTAAACGGGAGATGAAGCCCAGCACTTGACCACGCTCAGATTTAAAATGATTCTATCTTACATTTAGTCATTCATCAGACGCTCTTATCCAGAGTGACTTACAGCAAGTACGGGGACATTCCCCCCTGAGGCAAGTAGGGTGAAGTGCCTTGCCCAAGAACACAACGTCTTGCTGACACAGCCAGGTTTTAAACCGGGTACTTTCTGTCCCTAACCGACTGCGCCACATGATTGATCCATGCTGATATGCTGTATGCGTTACATAGATAAACATGGCAGGCATGTTGATTTATGTCAGCGTACACGTAGAACAATCGATACACTTAACAAAGTGTGTAGTGGTGTTGTGATGTGTGACAGTATGTTTTAGGGCAACAGAGGCAGCAAGCATGGCTGCAATCCGTCCCCTTCAGAATGCAGCCGCTCGTCTGGTTTTCAACCTGCCCAGACGCTGTCATGTCACCCCACTCCTCATCGCCCACCATTGGCTTTCTGTCATGGCCCGCATCAGATTCAAGACCCTGGTGCTGAACTTCCAGGCTGTAAACGGGACTGCCCCGACCTATATCAACTCTCTCCTCCAGCCCTATACCCCCACCCGTCACCTACGGTCATCTGCTGACAACCGTCTAGTGGTACCTCCCTTCAAGAGCGCCCGAGCGCAACACAAACTCTTCCACTGCCTGGCTCCCCAATGTTGGAATCAACTCCCCACAGAAGCACAGACTGCCTTCTCACCTTCAAGAGAAGGCTTAAAACTCACCTATTTAAAGAATTTAATGGCACTTAGGAATAGTATGGCACTTCACATAATCTAATGTGCTTTAGAACAATCTGTTGGTCCCCATATGGTGACTTTCCAGTGTTGTTTGTTGTATCTCTTGCTTTATGTTCACAATTGTTGTGTTATGCATTTATAGTTCTTCCCTTGGCACTTATTGGTTCTCATGATGTATGATTCACGATCTAAAAAACCCACTGTGTTCGGGGTCTATCACGTTGCTATGCTCAATGACTGATGCTCTTTGTAAAAGCTCTCTCTTGTAAGTCGCTTTGGATAAAAGCGTCTGCTAAATGAATAAATGTAAAATGTAAATGCAAGCATGGCTGCAAAGCTATCGAGGGCAGCTGTTATGGGGTCTAGATGAGCATCAACAAGGTGTTAGAGATAAAACCCAATACAGACTCTACGTTTGACTCTTTTGTAGGACAACTTTTGTGCATGTCTGTGTGCATGATTGTGTGTGTGCATGCCTGTGCCTGTGTGTATGTGCATGCTGTGTGTGTGTGCATGCCTGTGTGTGTGCATGCCTGTGTGTGTGCATGCCTGTGTGTGTGTGTGTGTGTGTGTATGTATGTGTCCATGCCTGTGTGTTTGTGTGTGTGCATGCCTGTGTGTGTGTGCATGCCTGTGTGTGCCTGTGTGTGTGTGCATGCCTGTGTGTGTGTGTGTGCGTGCATGCATGCCAGTGTGTGTGTGTGTTGCCCGTACCTCCATGGGAAAAGCTTTGAAGTTGACTGTGTGTTCCGAGCCTCTCTGGTTCTCTTTGCCCCAGTGGAAACGCACCTCGTGCAGTTCAAACTCATGGTCACTAGGCAACGGTCCCCCTGTCACCACTGCAGACAGGAAATCAAAGTTGACAAACAAGTATCTAGCACAGACCTGACATCACAGGCAAAAATCACACTTACACTCACTTCCTGACAAACGTCTCAAAATAAATGGTGAAGTTTGTGTGTAGATTTTTGTCGTATCTGGGTGGATTCAGACTTTGGGGTCACCTGATTTTGACCTCAGCAAGATGCGCACGGTGTGTCCATCGTTGATGACCTCACAGTCGCGACACACCACGTAGTTTGGGCTGAGGCCGCTGTCCAGGAGGGAGGGGTCATAACGGGCCTCACGGGAGTTCAGGTTGATGGGTGACTGGTACTCTCCGTTAGCATCAGGGAACAACAGACCCCACTCAACACCTGTCCACACACACACACACACACACACACAGACTGTGATCCGTCCTCCTGATTCCCCTCTTTTCATTCTGTCCCACCCTTCCTCCATCCCTCCCTCCATCTAATCTCAATCCCTCCCTCCATCTTTCCTCCATCCCTCCCCCCATCTTTCCTCCATCCCTCTTTCCTCCATCCCTCTTTCCTCCATCCCTCTTTCCTCCCCCCATCTTTCCTCAATCCCTCCCTCCATCTGTCCTCCATCCCTCCACCCATCTTTCCTCCATCCCTCTTTCCTCCATCCCTCTTTCCTCCATCCCTCTTTCCTCCACCCATCCTTCCTCCATCCCTCTTTCCTCCACCCATCCTTCCTCCATCCCTCTTTCCTCCCCCCATCTTTCCTCCACCCATCCTTCCTCCATCCCTCTTTCCTCCCCCCATCTTTCCTCCATCCCTCTTTCCTCCCCCCATCTTTCCTCCATCCCTCCCTCCTGTTTCCCCCACTCCTTGTCACAGGCCTGTGGGATAGTTTAGCTGTTAGAATCAGTAAATCCCCCAGGAATCCCACTTACCTACAGGGACATTACCCTGAACTAGTTTACTGTCCCTATCTCCCTCTCTCTTTCTTTCACACTCTCTTTCTCACTCACTCCATCGCCTTCTTATTCCCTTCTCTACCTATCAGAGACAAAGGGTGTTTCGTTTGCTTTTAATTCTGAATCCTTGTTAAGCACCCATCCTTGTGTGTGTTTGTGTGGACTAAAGTATTCAGGCCTTCTCTGTTCACTCCAGTCGCTTCTGAACTCTTATAACTTCACTGCCAAAAGAGCTTCAAACGCACAATGGATCCTGCATGGGAACCATGAAAGTCTCAGTTCCATGAATACGAGGGAAGTTTGTTCCCAAACGAGTCCCAGAATACTAACTCATGGGTGGGACAGCAGTGGATCAGATTCAGCTCTGCTCTTGACTTGATTTATCGAGTTACCTTAAACTAGAGCTTTATCAAGTTACCCTTAACCTTCACTCGCTCACAAAATGTATGGAAGCGTTGTGTGTTTGTGTGTGTTTGTGTGCGTTACATGCGCATGTGTGTCCATGGTTGTGTGTGTCGCTGTACAGTATGTCTGTGTGTGAGAGTTAAAAAAAATAACGTTTTGCAACATTTGCACATTCCCAGCAAGCAGATTTCACCCAGTTTTGTACCCAAGATAGCAATAAAAAGGTAGCATACAATAATGAAGCCATTCATTCAAGCACAGCCACTCTGTACTGCAGAGTATGTACCAACGATTTTCCCAGCAGTATCCCCCCACACACATCCAGCCTAACCTCCAGATACCCCACATCCAGCCAGGTACCCCCACATCCAGCTAAGTACCCCCACATCCACCCAGGTACCCCCACATCCACCCAGTTACCCCCACATCCAGCCAGCTACCCCCACCCCCCACGTCCAGCCCTCTCACCTTCCTGGTATCCCCAGTCCAGCTCATCCTTTCCTGGGACGTACTCTGACTCCTCGATGGCGCTGTCGGCCATGGCTGGAGGGATGGCCGGTGGGTGGGTCTTCCTCAGGTCAGTTCAGCAGCACTGTGGACAGGTCAGCCCTCCACCTTCTCTCAGGTCCACCTCTCTCAGTCCTCCTCTCAGGATGGTTTTGTTTCTGACAGACAACGCTGAGGTGCAGAATCCAGGCTACTTCTTCACCTCCTCCCTCTTTCTCTCTCTCTACCTCCTCCCCCTTTCTCTCTCTCTACCTCCTCCCTCTTTCTCTCTCTCTCTACCTCCTTCCTCTGTCTCTCTGGCTTTGGGCTCTAATGGATGTGCTGTTTTCCTGTCCTCTTTCTGCCTCTTTCTCCTCTGAAAGCGAGATCTGCTTTCTTATCCAACCTTCTCTTATCCAACCCTCTCTCTCTCTCTTTCACACTCTCCCTTTCTCTCTCTACCTCCCCTCTCTCTCTCTCTCTCTCTCTCTCTACCTCTTTCTTTCTCTCTCTACCTCTATCTCTTTCTTTCTCTTCTGTCTCTCTACCTGGCTCTCTATCTTTCTTTCTTTCTTTCTTTCTTTATTTCTTGTCTCTCTCTGCCTCTCTCTCTGTTGTGTGTATCCAGGCTGCAGTGTTGACTGCTCTGCTCTCTTCAGCAGCTCTCTATCAGTGCCAGCTGAGTTTCTGAACTCTCACATATCCACTCCTCACTGATCCCGCCCCCTCTCCACAGACAAACGGAGGCCTCGGATTGGACAGGACGAAAGCTTGTCAAAGCACCTTTTAAAAAACAGCTCAGCAATTCAGCCGGTTGTAAGAGGACATCTGTGTGGTGTGTGTGTGTGTGTGTGTGTGTGTGTGTGTGTGTGTGTGTGTGTGTGTGTGTGTGTGTGTGTGTGTGTGTGTGTGTGTGTGTGTGTGTGTGTGTGTGTGTGTGTGGAATGTTGGCAGGAAGGCCATAGTGATATTTCTCTTGGACACAAGGCCACAGATATGCCCTAGGGTGAAGGAAGTGGTTGAGAAAACACCCTAAAAAACAAGACAGAGAGAGAGAGAGAGAGAGAGAGAGAGAGAGAGAGAGAGAGAGATGAGAAAGGGAGTGAAATGTGAGAGGAGGTCAAAAGAGGATGAAAGAGACAGAGAGATGAGAGAACGGAGTTAGAAGTATAATATCAATATCCATTTTGAGGCTATATAGGATTTTTTTTCAGCTTTTACAGTACAAACATAGTCAGAATCAGAATCTATTTTAATCGGTATGCAAGATGGCAAAGAGGAGCAAACATAGAACATATATGTGACATAATAATAAAACAGGATGAAAAATATACTGTAAAATACAATACAAATAAGCAATTGTTTTGAGTAAAATCTTAGTCTTATGTAACTAAGGAGTGTTGAAAGAGAATTTTTCCAAAGAGCTTCTGCATTCTAATTAAGTTCCTTATGTTCTGTAATAGGAAATCACCTTGACCCTCATTTCTTAAAGACTAGATTTCAGGATAAGTCTGACAGCTTTTGTAATGGGGCCACGCTCATCACAGAGGGCCTGATTATGATGTTGAGACAATTGGGTTTAAAATAGCATAGCTTTTAACCTATTAACCCCCTTAGGTTGGAAATATTGCTTTGGTATTTTAAGACTGATCTACTTTTTTTACTATAAAACTTGGCCTTTCATATTTTCACCTATCCTCATTCTCATTTCAAAGTGTTGTGTGACACTTTACATTACAATTTATCTGTCAATTGCATCTTTAGCACTATGACAGTGAATTGTCCAAATGCTTCTTTTTTTTCAAATAAAAACTTTGTGTACAGTGTTTTTTGTCGAAAAACTGTTTTGATAAAGGGTTTTGAAAATATACATTATTACTGAATGTTGTTCTGATGTTGTGATATGTGTGAAAAAAAGTTGAGAAGTTAGGAAAAATTTCGGGGCTCGAGCCCAAGCCCTTACATCATGTACTCACGGTCACATCATTGTGAGAGGGGGACGTTCAGTAACGGAAAGAGAGACAACAATGTCCCCTAGTGGACAGCATTTGACATTACTGGATAATTATTCAAGTAAGCTATTTTCTGTAAGATAACTGCAGGTTTAATTTAACGGAACACCAGATAAGTAGTGCCTCATAAGTTTTATGTAGTGCATGTGCACAACAAACAGCACACACAAATGCTTACACAGAATTATAATAGCCTGAAGTCAGCAATATATAAAACACATTCAAATGAGGATTACACTTTCACTCTATTTTCCTTTGGTTTATATTTCAATAATGTGGGATGTCAGAATCAGAATAAGAATTACTTTATTGATCCCCGAGGGGAACATCTTTAGTAACCACGGCTCACAGTCTCGTTAATGCACACAGGGGTAGAGGTGTAGAGGTAAGAGAGTAGAAGAGTGCACACAGGGATAAAGGAATAGATGATCATATGAAATAAATGCACACAGGGGGTAAAATAAGAGGATTACAGTACATACAGATAGGGAGATAAAATAAGATAAAATAGAGAGTATGGTAGAAGTTGTAATGTACAATATACTCAGGTATACAGAATATACAAATGTACACAGACTGCATATGTTGCAGAGATGCAACCATATATGAAGTAGCCATCAATACTATTGACATGTTTGTATTGACGTGAATCACTATGGTGACAGCAAACGAATGCTCAATTGCCAGCAAGCTCAAGGGGAACACTGATTGAATAAATACATAGGTGGCCATTTGAACCGTGTGCCATTTTAAATAGACAAACAAAACCACCATGCAAATCTTTTCCCTCGCGATTATTCTTTAATAATCTTTAATAGTCTTTAGGCTATGAATATCAACCATCAAGGTGTATTAACACTTCTTCCTATTTCCCACTGGAAGAAGCGACAACATGTCTTACGGGGGCAGAGAACACACTTTTCTCGCGTGCGTGGCGAGGGCGGAACGTATGACGTCGCGCGCTGAGGCTCGCGCTGTTTATTGTTCCTTCCCAGCATCACCGAGGAGAGAAAAGGAGGCTCGCGAGGCTCAGCGCTACCAAGTATCAAGACGTTTTTCAACCGACATTTTAAAGACGGTTTCAAGTAGCGGAGTTCAAATTTAACGGCCGAGGCAGGTTGACACAGGACCCAGTGGCCATGGCATATGCATACCTTTTCAAATACATCATTATCGGTGACACAGGTAAGATTTTACCCAGGCTACGGTGACAGCAAAGATGGTTAGCATAGCCTAGCATGCTAACGCTGCTAGCTGCCGCTGTATTTCCGCAGTGTTGGAGAGTGACGTGGTAAAGCGGACCTGGGATGGTTGACATGACAGTCCTGTTTGGTCCTGGAGACGTGTCTTCATTTACATTTTGTGGGCCCAACATTCACAATTAGGAAACTCAATTTAATCAACAAGTTTATTAGCTATTCAGTAATTGTTGACATCGCACCTAATTCTGCCCCCATTGTCCGACCTTCCGCTGTGCGCTGCAGGGGGGGGGATGTGAGGCTAGCTGGGCTAGCGAGGCTAACAAGATTCACTATCTCACAACTATGGCTGTTAACATCTGTATAACAACCATACTGGCGTTGACAGCGACATACACACACTTATTTGTGTCATGAAGGTGTCGGCTGGATATCTAGTCTGAGTGATTAAAATGTCAAACTAGCTCAGGATCAGACAAGGCCACGAACTCAAACCAGACTCGGAGTTCAATGTCTCGAAATGGCGATTACAAGATATCTTGACAGATTGTGTCGCCCATCAGGGTCCAGTATGGATCATATAAATATTCTGCTATCTACAACCTTCAACGTGACAGTTTGACATATTTACGTGAACTGTCAGTAACGTTATGTAGGATTTATTTGTCTACGGTGTTGTTACTACTAGCTGGAGATGCTGGGGGCCTGACTGTATTAACCTAAACCAAATTAAATCAATGTTCCTGGAAGAATAATACTTTGTCAACAAAACTATCCTTGTTTACTTAGTGAAAGTGACGTTAACAAGGCTGGGTTAGGTTGCTAGTTTAAATAGTGATGTTAGGCTGTCACTTTCTCTTGTTTTGGTGATATTTCGACCTAATCGTGTTAGTAATATGAGATATTCCTGTTAGACAAGAGAAACTGCAGAGGAAATTGCTGTGAATCGACCGAAACTAAAGTATCTAGATAATCTGTCGCTGTAGTTATTTTAGGTGGAAGTTGACAGGTTATCATGTCTCAGAAGATGAGTCAATAGCTGTAATCTGTCCACCTGATTCGTATCGTTACAGGGTGTTGAAACAGTGTATAAATAACGTAACCATCTGAAGTCACAGTGGTGTTTGTCAACAGACCTCCAGGCCTGAGACTAGGTCACATCAACAAGACTAGAAACTCTCTCTGCCTAATTCGCTTCAATGAAATCAGTATGCGACATTAAGTTTGTAACAGCCTATCAACCTACCTTGTAACAATCTTACAGTATTCTGTAACCAGTATCTTACATCTGACAGTATTCTGTAGCCAGTTAATGCAAGTCATTTTATCAGTGGTATTTTGCCCTCTCCGGAAGTTGATTTATCTCCTCCATCTAAAAGCTGAAATCAAGCATTGAAACAGCTTTTCTAATAGCTTTGCAGAGAAAGAAAATAAGACTAATGCAAAAATAAGTGTATTTCAGAGTTTAAGAGTGGGAGAGAGCAGAATTAACACATTTTGGCAGGTGACATTTTTGCTGACAGCGACAGCCCCGTCACATGATGCTGGTTAGAGAAATGCAATGTTGTTAACCTCTTCAGTCTCCACGGTCTGAGGGGGGACTGAGGTTAAATCTAGCCAATGTTACCTTCTACTTACTCTGACCTGACAGGCCCACACAGAGAAGCTGGTTGTTGTTTGTCTGTATCTCCTCCCCATACTGTGTCTGTCTGTATCTCCTCCCCATACTGTCTGTCTGTCTGTCTGTCTGTCTGTCTGTCTCTCCTCCCCATACTGTCTGTCTGTATCTCCTCCCCATACTGTCTGTCTGTCTGTCTGTCTGTCTGTCTGTCTGTATCTATCTCCTCCCCATACTGTCTGTCTGTCTGTCTCTCCTCCCCATACTGTGTGTCTGTCTGTATCTCTTCCCCATACTGTCTGTCTGTCTGTCTGTATCTCCTCCCCATACTGTCTGTATCTATCTCCTCCCCATACTGTCTGTCTGTCTGTATCTCCTCCCCATACTGTCTGTCTGTATCTCCTCCCCTTACTGTCTGTCTGCATCTCCTCCTGTTACTGTCTGTCTGTATCTCCTCCCGTTACTGTCTGTCTGTGTCTCCTCCCCATACTGTCTGTCTGTATCTCCTCCCCATACTGTCTGTCTGTATCTCCTCCCCATACTGTCTGTCTGTATCTCCTCCCCTGTCTGTCTGTATCTCGTCCCCTTACTGTCTGTCTGTCTGTATCTCGTCCCCTTACTGTCTGTCTGTCTGTATCTCGTCCTCTTACTGTCTGTCTGTCTTTCTCGTCCCCTTACTGTGCTCTCTGGACATGCTGGATGCAAGGAGACAAAGCCAGATAGAGACGGCAGTTAGCTTCTTCACAAAGACTGGAAGCTGATAACCTTTCAGATAACATGACCAACTTTGTGGTTGTGATTAGTTGGTCCACATTACATTTGGTCTTGGGTTAGCATTTGCTGCTGCTGTTGTTGTTGTTGCTGCTGCTTCCCTCCGTCATCGGTTACCTGCTAGCGTGGTGCTAAACAGGCCGGCCTGGTTGCAACATCGTTGCCTGTCGGAAGTTTGGGGCCTCTGGGAACAGAACGTGATGTTCACAGTGAAACCTGAGTTTCTGGGAGCTCCAGAAACAGAACTAGACCCCTGCTTGACACACAGCACCGCTGCACCATTAGACATGGGCATCTGGGCACAGATAAGCTTGTTACGACTTACGACCATGGATATTGTTCTCGTTTAGCGGGGAAGCATCATTACCTCAGAACCACCCCAAAGAATATATGAAGAATGAACATATTATTATTTTTTAAGTGGCAGTCACAATAAAATATGATCCATGTGTCTACTTATTTAAGTCCAGAGAATCCTACTTGTGATGTGTTGGAGGATCTTAATTCATCACGTAAGTCTTGAGTCAAACATCAAAGCAGAGAGGGCCATGGTTTCCTGAAGGGCTTCTCCCATAGTGGTTAGTGGTTGTAGGGTTAGATGTTTGCCAATGGCTGTGTAATTACCCAGCTATATTAGATGACTGTTTGCTCTATGATAATGACACGCGTGTTCTAGAACCCCTGGATCAGTCAAAGAACCCGACTCCAGCAGATGATTGGCTGTGATAATGACATGGTTCTATAGTGTTCCTACGTATCTCTTTCTCCGCCTCCTCGGACTGAGCCCTCCGTTGCTATGGCTCCCCTGCCTAGCAACCCTGGTGGTTACCCTTGGAAACACCAGAGCAGGGCCTGTGTGTCTGTGTGTGTGTGTGTGTGTGTGTTAGGGATGGTGTGTGTGTGTGCGTGCTGGAAGTATCACCTGTTTCCATTAGCGCATTGTGCGTCTGGAGGGAGGAGGGTGGTGTCTCTCACAACACACACAGACACACCCACACAGACACACACACACACACACACAGAACCCACCAACATTCTCTACCTCCTAGGATTAGTATGTCTCGTCATGGCAGATCCCTGTTGCCCTGGTTGAGAGATGGAGAGAGAAGAGATGGAGAAAAGGAGGGAGGGAGACAGGGAGGGAGAGAACATTCACTAATATGATTTACTGATATGGTTCTGCTGTGGGCCCTTTGCTACCTGTGTGAATGTCAATCTGTCCTCAGTTCAGAAGTCTCTGCACCCCTGGTCACCACAGCTGACATTTGTGAATGAGCCAGCTTTAGGCCGGGGGGTGGGGGGGGGGAGCGGTCCTCATTTGCATTGCCATGGTGACGGCCCCCCTTTCACCCGAGGCCTGATGAAATACCCTCCTGTGCCTCCTCCTCCTCTCCCTTGTTTATTCTAACCAATCATCTCTCCATAACGCTAACGAGGCAACGAGGAAGTGGGCTTGTTCTCAGTCATGCTGCATCGTTAGGTAAAGGTTAAAGAAGTCTGCTAATGAGCGTGGGCTCCCAGATGAATGGGGGCCTACCAGGGCGTGGGTCTGGAAGCTCTCCTCTCATGGTGTTCTTCTCTTCCTCTCCTCCTCTTCTAACCCAATTTTTCTTCTGCGTGTTCCTCGACCGTCCCTCTCCTCCACCAACACCTCTTCCTCCTACTTCTTTTCCTCTGACTCCTCCTCCCTCTCTTCTTTACTTTTGCTCCACTTATTCCTCTTCTACAGGAGCAGGAAGGGAGGAGGAGAGGGCAGAAAGGGAGGAGGAGGGGGCAAGAATGGAGGAGGGGGCAGGAAAGGAGGAGGAGGAGGGTGGCAGGAAAGGAGGAGGAGGGGAGCTGGAGGAGGGGAGCAGGAGGATGGAGGAGGGGAGCAGGAGGATGGAGGAGGGGGCTGGAGGGGAGCGGGAGGAGGGGGCTGGAGGGGAGGAGCAGGAGGGGGGATCAGTGTCTTGCTGTGGAGCGTTCTGTGTGTGGGAGCAGGCCTGTGGTGCCTTCATCTGGTCTGACGTTGAAATCATATTCAGTTACTCTCCTGATGTCTTGCTAGATCTCACAGAGGAGCGAGTGGCTGTGTGTGTGTGTGTGTGTGTTTGGGTGTGTGTGTGTTCATGAATAGACAAGGGTAGGAGGTGTGTGTGTGTTTTCGTGAGAAGATGAGGGTGTGTGTGTGTGTTTTCATGAGAAGACGAGGGTGTGTGTGTGTGTGTTTTCATGAGAAGACGAGGGTGTGTGTGTGTGTGTTTTCATGAGAAGACAAGGGTGTGTGTGTGAGAGAGACTAGGGTAGGAGGGAGGTGTGTGTGTGTTTGCACAACTGACTGGAGGACATATTGTGTGAGTCATTTAGATTGAGATGTTTATCCTGGTGTGTACGTGTGTGTGATTTTGTTCTTCTGTTTGTTCTTACCTGTGTGTGTGTGTGTGTGTGTGTGTGTGTTTTTTGTTTTTCAGGTGTGGGGAAGTCATGCTTATTATTACAGTTCACAGACAAACGGTTTCAGCCGGTTCACGACCTCACCATCGGTAAGAATATCACTGCAAATGATTTCTGCACATACACACATACACACACACACACACACACACACACACACACACACACACACACACACAGACTAACCTGCCATGATTAAACTGGACCCTACATCTCCAGGGTGGAGGAACCCTGATTAAATCATCTCAGTATTCATCCCCTCCTCCATAAGTGTCTCTTCATGAATCTGCTCCTAGGGATTTGTGGTGTGTGTGTGTGTGTGTGTGTGCGTGCGTGCGTGCGTGCGTGCGGGGTTCATTCTGGTTTTCCTTTATTCAGGCCCTCCTCAGCCCTGAGCAGCAACATTAGCATCAGGCTACAATAGATCTATTAGCATGTTAATGCAGCTGGATGTAGCCTAGCTGTGGTTACCACTGCTTTTCATGCTCTACACTGAGCCCTGTATTCAAAACTGTGTTGTTGGTTAACCTGAAGGACTGAATATATCAACGATAGAAGTTGTTCTGGACTAACTGTGTGTGTGTGTGTGTGTGTGTGTGTGTGTGTGTGTGTGTGTGTGTGTCTGTGTGTGTCTGTGTGTGTCTGTGTGTGTCTGTGTGTGTCTGTGTGTGTCTGTGTGTGTCTGTGTGTGTATGTACCTGTGTTTGTGTGTGTTTGCTTGCTGTTTGTGTGTGCGTGTGTATGTGTGTGTGTACACGTACTTGTATGCACCTGTATGTACCTGTGTGTTTGCTTGCTGTGTGTGCCTGTGTGCCTGTGTGTGTGTGTGTGTGTTTCCTCCCCAGGTGTGGAGTTCGGGGCGAGGATGATCACTATAGATGGGAAACAGATCAAACTGCAGATCTGGGACACGGTGCGTATTCTGTCAGTGCTGTGGATTCTGTCAGTGCTGTGGATTCTGTCAGTGCTGTGGATTCTGTCAGTGCTGTGGATTCTGTCAGTGCTGTGGATTCTGTCAGTGCTGTGGATTCTGTCAGTGCTGTGGATTCTGTCAGTGCTGTGGATTCTGTCAGTGCTGTGGAATCACATCCCTGTCACAGCAACATGCACTCCTCTCTCACTCACACTGTTATTTACTGGATAGTCTGCAGCCTTAAAATGCACTGCTATGTTGCAGCCTCCTACTTACACTTTACCCACACTTCTAATGGAGATATTCTTAGGTTAAAAACAGATGCAGTTTCCCTTCCAGCCACCAGGTG
>CM059300.1:4367500-4402500 GCA_030340665.1 Neosalanx taihuensis
ACACACACTGGGAACCACACTGGCTACACAAACACATGCTACACACACACACACACTCACTCTGGGAACTACACTGGCTACACACTCACACACACACACACTGGGAACCACACTGGCCACACAAACACATACAACACACACTGGGAACTACACTGGCTACACACACACACACACACACACACACACACCACACACACTCTGGAAAACCCACTTGCATCACACACACACACATTCACACTGGGAACCACACATGCTACACACACACACGCACTCTGGGAGTTTGTGTGTCCAAATGTTTGACTGGTAGTGTAGCTCAACCAGGTGCTGGTGTCCTTCCCTCAGCAGCCAGCTGGGGGCGCTAACCTTCAGAGAACACATCTGGGACTGGATAACATTCTGCACTGTGAAGAAGAGACCAGAGCCCCATCCACAGCCAGATCCCCCCCCCCCCACACACACACCTCCATCCTCACACCTCTACACCCTCAAACATCTATCCTCACACCTCCACACCGCTCCCCTCACACCTCCACCTGCACCTCTAACTCCCTTGTCCCCCCCCTGCCCAGTCCAGCCTCTCCTACTGCACACCTACTGACCAGACTACCAGGCCTTATCTCACACACCATCTATCATCACTCCTGTTAGCGTGTGTGTGTGTGTGTGTGCGCACGTGCCCGTTACTGTAATAACGTGTAGATTTATTTTCAGTGGCAGGAAGCCAGAGGCTCATGGACTAATGCCACTTCATTTTAAACTCTTTAACGGGCTTATTTACTCAGCCAGACCACACCACTGTTTCACTGCCAGGGCACTTAGTTAATATGTCAAGTTGCAGCGCTGGAGTTTGTGCTGTAACAAATCTTATTTGTAATGCCTTTCAAACACAAGTTTCTACAAGGTCCATCTCTCTGCTTGCTGATGAACAGGCTAGCTTTGTTAATACAGCCATTTCCTTTTCTTCCCTGTCTCTCTCTCTCGCTCGCTCTCTTTCTCTCTCTCTCTCTCTCGCTCTCTCTCTCTCTTTTGCTCCCTCCTCCCTCTCCCTCTCTCCCCCCCCCCCTCTCTCTTCTGTTCCCAGGCCTTCATCAACACAGCCAAGGAGATCTATGAGAAGATCCAGGAAGGGGTGTTTGATATCAACAACGAGGTAATCCTTCAGTGACAGAGCAGCTTCATCACACTAGCAGGCAGCCTTTACTGACTAGTACCACACTATAACAGCATGATACATCCCATCTGGCCTGGTCTGGTCTAGCTTGGTCACATCTGGCCTGGTCTAGTCTAGCCTGGTCTGGTCTGGTCACATCTGGCCTGGTCTAGGCTAGTCTGGTCTGGCCTGGTCACATCTGGCCTGGTCTAGGCTAGCCCGGTCTGGTCTGGCTTGGTCACATCTAGCCTGGTCTAGTCTTGCCTGGTCTGGCCTGGTCTAGTCTTGCCTGGTCTGGCTTGGTCACATCTGGTCGATCTGTTGGAGCGCTAGCTCACACCAAGGTGGAGGGCAGGTGTATTATCTAGGCAACCCAGGTGGAGGGCAGGTGTATTATCTAGGCAACCCAGGTGGAGGGCAGGTGTATTATCTAGGCAACCCAGGTGGAGGGCAGGTGTATTATCTAGGCAACCCAGGTGGAGGGCAGGTGTATCATCTAGGCAACCCAGGTGGAGGGCAGGTGTATCGTCTAGGCAACCCAGGTGGAGGGCAGGTGTATTGTCTAGGCAACCCAGGTGGAGGGCAGGTGTATCGTCTAGGCGACCCAGGTGGAGGACAGGTGTATCGCCCGGGGCTGTTGCTCCATCTAAGTCTAATAAACAAGGAGACTCTCCCCATCACCCCTCTCCGTCTCTCGTGGTGGGGGTTGGGGGGGGTGGGGGGGGTGGGAGGCAGGGCCCTGTTCTTTTGTGGTGGTGACACTCTCCATCTACCCTCAGAGAAAATGAGAGAGCAGAGGAGGGAGGGAGGGAGCAGAGGAGGGAGGGAGCAGAGGAGGGAGGGCAGCTGGGAGCAGTGGAGTGGAGGGAGGGAATTGGGGGGAAAAAAAGTAGAGCAGGTTCCACCACGCTGAGCCAAACAAAACTTCCACCCTGCGCTCCTCCAGTTCTTCCTTCACCCCTCTCTTCCCTCCCCCTCTCTCTTCCCTCCCCCTCTCTCTTCCCTCCCTCTCTCTTCCCTCCCCCTCTCTATTCCCTCCCTCCCTCTCTCTTCCCTCCCCCTCTCTTCCCTCCTCTCGCTTCCCTCCCCCTCTCTTCCCTCTCTCTCTTCTCTCTCTCCCTCCACCCCTCTCTTCCCTCCTCTCTCTTCCCTCCCTCTCTCTTCCCTCCCCCTCTCTTCCCTCCCTCTCTCTTCCCTCCCCCTCTCTTCCCTCCCTCTCTCTTCCCTCCTCTCTCTTCCCTCCCCCTCTCTCTTCCCTCCCCCTCTCTTCCCTCCCCCTCTCTCTTCCCTCCCTCTCTCTTCCCTCCCTCTCTCTTCTTTCCCCCCTCACTTCACCCTTCTCTCTTTCCTCCCTCTTTTCCCTCCCTCCCTCTCTCTCTTCCCTCCCTCTCTCTCTCACTCTCTTTTCAAACCCTAACCCTGGCCTCTGTGTACCCTGCGTCTTTTTTCCACGCTACCCCCCCCCCCCGCTCTCTCTGCTTTACTCTCCCCTCTCCCCTTGTCTGCTTGCCCCTGGCTTCTTGCCAGCACACAAATTCCTTACATCCCACACGGCCCCTATCATCCAGCCAGTCAACCAGCCAACCAGGCTGCCAGCCAGGCAGCCAGCCAGTCAAGCAGCCAGCCAGAGAGGCCTACAGTAGACGAGCCCCTCAGCAGCTATTGGGCGTGCTGCTTTTTTATTACTGTCGTAAGGAACGAGTGAAAAAAGATCCAGAGAGAGAACGTGGCCGAGTTCCCGGTTCAAACCACATCAGCTGATGAGGGGGGAAGCCCTGGCCAGAATCCCCTCTGCTGGCAGGCTGAGAGAGAGGCCCTCCTCCCTCCTCCTCCCTCTCGTCTTAACTCTATAACTCTAACTCTGTCTGGGCTGGAGTGCACAGGGCTTCCTTCCCTCCAGGCAGACCTTGTACAGCGAGGAGAAGAAGAGACGATCACGTCCTGCTCTGCCTCTCTGCCTCACTGCTTCTCATTCCCCCCCAGCCTCCTCTTCTCTCTGCCTCTTATGTTCTCAGCCTTCCTGCCTCCGATTCTCTGGCTAACCAGCCTCTCAGCCTCGCCTCTCAAACACTGAAGGGCTGCCAAGATCAAAGGACCACTGATGAAAGTGGCTCTAGTGTGTGTGTGAGCGTGTGTGTGTGAGCGTGTGCGTGTGTAAGTGTGTGTGTGTGAGCGTGTGTGAGCGTATGAGCGTGTGTGTATGTGTGTGAATGCATGCTTGGTTACTGTTTTGAAGCCAAGCAGTTTTAATCATCTCTGTAATGTGCCACGTCCAGACCACCCCACCCTACCCCTCAACGCTACCCCAGACTCTGCCTCCTACCTGGGCACCGCCACCTCCAGCACCAGCATGGTTCCCTCTGACTAATGGCCGCCCTTCCTCCTCTCTGTCTCTCCGCAGGCTAACGGCATTAAGATTGGACCCCAGCACGCTGCCACCAACTCCACGCTCTCCGGCTCCCAGGGGGGGCAACAGGCTGGCGGGGGCTGCTGCTGAACCCCCCTCCTTCAACTCCCTAGCTGCGCCTCCTGCCCCGGGCCCCTGCCCCATGTCCCCCTCCTGCCCCCTTCAGTCATGCCCCCTCCCGACCACCATCTCCTGTTTTTCCATCCTCTGGCCTGCCCCGCCCCCTCTTCTGGTCTGCCCCACCTTCCTCTGGGTTTCTATTGGACTGGATGGGCTCACTAACATTTTTCTTAACCCCTCCCTCCCCCCACGGCGTTGCCATGGGGAATCTAATAGTTGTGCTAGATAGATGTAAGTCTAAATACCAAGCAAGCAAACAAGCAAGTGAATACATCCAACACAGGTGTTAGAGGCAGTCCAGTCCCATGCCTAGTCTCCCTCCCCCTTCCTGCCTCCCTCCCTCTGTCAGAGCTGTGGAGCCTGTGTTGAAGGTAGTGTAGTAGAGTTCCTCATCACTGTTGTCACTGGGCAGGCAGGGAGCTGTTGGACTGGATCATATCTATCTGTTCATCTGACAGTTTCAAATCATGGATTTGGTTGTTTTTTTTGCTGTTTTTTTGTTTTGTTTTGTTTCTCTCCTTCTCTTCCCCCTGTCTCTCCTCCTCCCCCTCTCTCCTCCTTTTCCTCCATCTCTTCCTCCCTCTTCTTCTCCTCACCCTCGCTCCTCCTCCCTCTTCTCCTCCCCCTTTTCCTCCATCTCTTCCTCCCCCCCCTCTCCTCCTCCCCCCTCTCTCCTCCTCCTCCCTTCTTCCACAGTTTAAGGATGTTGTTTGCTCTTTGCCCTTTCTTGACTTAAAACGTTGAATTGTCTGTAACACTACAGTGACATAATGAAATCATCTATAGTATTTTAATCGGTTTCACGTCGGTAAAGTGCTTTGGGAAAACTGTGGTAAACCTCCGAAGTTTAAATAATAAAAAGAAAAAGAAAAAAAAAGGAGAAGTGGAGAGCGATGGCCATGTTTAAAATGAAGACGAATCACGAAGAGAAGGACAAAAAAAAATAATCTGGACTGTTTTAATTCTGTATTTATCAGTCACATTCTGTGTATATATAGTTATCCTTTCTTGCTTTTGGTGTATGTTGACCAAGCTAGAATTCTTTGATGAATTTGCTGGGAAATCCATACTTCACAAGTTCAGCAACAGTATTGCTAAAAAAGAGGACCCTGCTTTGACACAATTTTATGATATTTTGATTTATATACTTTTAGCTTGTCTTGACATCTGCCTTTCAGCCCCTCCCTCCCTCCATTTTCCTTACCTCTCTCTCTTTTTCTGCCCTAGATCCGCTGTGACTGTATAGAAACTTTGGCTCAATAGTCTGCATTTATCTATTTTAACGCCAAATTTTGTGTTTAATCTATGTTTCTGTTAGCCACAACACCAGAATCTGATAGCCACTGCTCTGAAAGACAAAATAGATCAGCTGTTTGCCTTAACGAAAAGATTGGAACAGCAAGAAAACATGCAGAGGGGAGATACTGAACATCAGGTTTGAAAGGAGTCAATCCAGTACCTAACATGCATATTGTTACACACACACACACACACACACACACACACGAACACAGAAACCCCTTCTCACACATCAACAACACACAAACACGCCCATTCACACACTTTTCAGAGGGTTAAAATGCACACATTTGAAACAAGCTTATACTCGTATACATACAAGCCTGCAATATATGCATGCATACCTAGATGCATACATATATAAATATATAAATATATATATCTTTCTGTCTGTGTATCAAGTTTCTCCTCTGGGTAGTTTTGTTCAATGCTGTCTGCAGAGGTTTCTTTGCTTGCCAGTGTGTTCTGTTGGTAGGTACCATGGTTAACGTCTGTGTTCTGAAAGGGCAGGGGGGGAAAGCCAAACTAGGAAGTCTCTCTCTGACCTATGACCCCCGACCCCACCCTATGACATTATTGCTGTGTTGGTTCTTTAAAAAAACAAAACGTAACAAAAAAAACAAAACAAATGAAAATGCTATCATGATAAACTATAATAAAACATTCTAAACTCAAGAAGTCATCGGATGGTCATGTGGAATAGAAGAAAAAAAAAAGATAATGTTTTAAATGTTTTCAAAAACTTGCTATTTTTTGTATTGAACATTCTTTTTCTCTTTTTTTCAAGAGTAGATATTTTTTGGCCGCCTCTCCTACAGTGATTTATCTTGAGTGTCTGTGTTGCTATATGAATGAATCAATTATATCTGAATCATCATCATTCCTGTATTCTATCTTTTGATTTCCTTGAAGCATGTATCATCCAGGCTTCCTAGACTCTGGAACCAGCAGGTAATGGTGGGTCCGAACATAGTGGAACACTTAACACCCCTGTTGCTTAACACTTGTGCTCTCTTTGGAGGCCAGAATGACCTGAAACTGTTTTACACACACACACACACATTCACACACTCACAATGAGACATTTAGATTGTATGTGCTTGATTTTAATACACAGGGAACGCAACACTTACACACCCTGTTGCTTAATACAATAATGACAGGTAGGACCTTGATACACACACAAACACACACACACACACACACTGCTTCCTGCATGGTGCCTGGTTGGCCACTGGTATGTTCCAACAATCGGATTTGACAGGAGGTTTTAGATGTTTTGTTGTAGCTGTTAAGACTGACTTGGTTCACAATTGACAATCAATAGTAAATCGTCTTATATTTGATATGGCATATATGACGTTAATATGAAGATAGGCTTGTTTATTAGGATTCCTCCGTCAGGAGGAAACCTATTGTTATTACTTGGTAAACTTGCCCATAGCTGAGCTCTGAAATAATATTGTGGTGGCTCCAAATGAGGCCCAAAAGTTTCAAGTTTTGGTGTGTTGTTAGAAAGAGGCCCTTATGGGTTTCTTTCCGTTTTTCTAAAGTATTCGTTTAAACAACACACCTTCGTGACTGTAACGTATAACGAGGGGGCTTCTTATTGTCCCGATCGCCGTTATCAACCGGTTTACTTCCGCGTCTGACCTATTTTTCCGAGCTGTAAACTTCGAGGCCTTCAAATGAACCGATTATAAAACGGGTGTTGATCTCACGCGGTTTTCGGTAAAGTCTTACAAATACAAACATTCTAGAAAGCCACCGAATATATTACACTGTCTATCGAACGAATTATTTCCCTTTTTTTAATCTATTTAGGGAAAGGGAAAACGGAGGCCTCCAGATGGCGGCCAGGACAGGGACGGGGGTAAGATGGTGCCTGTGTCTTTAAGTGCTGCACTCTTGGGGCAGGTTGTTATCATAAGCAAATTAATGGCCGCGCGAGGGACATCCGGGTTACTTGTGTACGGTGAGCCCGTGCCCGAGTAGTCTTCTCTTCTCTCAAAGTAGGGCTACTTAACGTCTTTATCTCCTAAAATACGCATCGAGGGTATCGAGAAATTCGATTTAGGTCCATCTCATCTACTTTGTGGTGAACTTAAGTGTTTTATTTCACCTGTATCGTTGAAGGGAGGGGGGGGTTCCTCCACGGGGAGGCCCGCCAGTGTTGGTCCCCGCGCGCAGCGCGCGCACATCCAGGGGCCCAGCTGTGAAGGCTACATCATCATGCACGCGTGTCAAAAAATCAGTGCGAGATCTCGTGCGAGGTCTTTTACCCGTCGGTGCAGAAGGAGTTCTCACATCTGGACCGCAAGCCAGCGCGAGACTGGAACATCTGTTAACACAACGAACTGTAGATGGTTTTTTATTTTCAAATATTCTAAATACCTTAGAAAACACCATTCATTTGTGGGGGAAAAGCATTGATCTTGTAAATATTTGCTACATTAGAGAACACTTATAAAGCAAGTTTACAATCAGTATGCAGTGCAAATGAATGAATTAAAGTTGGGGTTGTGAACCGAGGTACAGTTATCAGATACGGGAAATGTTACTGAGTTTATATTTGCTATAATCACTAAGAACAAACAAAATTATTGAATAAAAATACCCATTCATCATAATTTACTATTCTTCTCGCTATAGGTTCTAGGAGGTTATACCCAGCACGCGGCTATCCATGTCTCTTTAACCGTTCCAAGTGAAGAGAGACAAGAACGAAAACTCACATTGAACTAAAAGTTCAATGATGAGTGTGCTCCTTTAATAGCTTCTATTCTGTAGAAAAATAAAATGAGAAATAAAAGCGTCACAAGCTCAGCAGGGTCATTCACGCGCACGCATGTTTATCCATAGAGCCCTGTGAACGCGCCCCCTGCCCGTAGAAGGTGAGTGAGTGTCTAGAGGAGCGGACTCGAGGACGCGACCGCGGGGATCGATCGGATTAAACTCGAATTGAGTGAAATTAACACAAAGGAGAAAGACAGAGTCGTCAAGGACGAGATACCAACACGCCGAACAATATACTACAACTTGAATTTCTTTATTTATACACGGACCACGAAGGATTCTTACTGGAGATATTAACGGGAGTTAATTTGAGAAAAGCCGAAGTGACCAAGCTTGTTGGGTAAGCGAGGCTTTCTTGAATGGTTTTAGAGGACGCATTCGCTTCGTACGATTGTGATTCGAAAGGGAAACTAGATAAGGTAGCTTTTCGCTGTTTGCACGGATAAACTACCTGGCAAGTATCTGCCACATTAACCTGTTTTTAATGGCGAGTTTCATACTTTCTGCAGTCGACTTTTAATCCCCCACGCAAATTTGATTCTTAACTTGGGACTCATCTAATTGAACAACTTTTTGCGAGAGCTTATGGGGGGTAAAAAGAGGAAAATTGTCACTCTGCACCTTTTTTTAAATCTTATCTTGTGAACATTTCATTGAGCGTCTGTAGACTTGCTTACAATCAGGTACCATGCTGTAATGCTAGGTAGCTAACTATAGCAAGTTTAGCCTGCTAGCTCGCTGCATTGAACGGGTCCCGGAGTAGTTTTCCCTCAAGTGAAGAAGATTTCCTAACGGCTGAAATCGCAAAATATAGTAAGACACACATATGCAACTTGTTGAATTGTTAAAAACAATAGTGAAACTTGCACTTTGAGTTTTGTTTATTTTTTTCATTTGTTGGACAACATTAAAGTATGTGCTTTTTTTAGTTAGCTTGGCTTAGCTAGCTAATTGTGTGTGTCGGGCTAGAGAGACACGAGGTGGCTGGTAGAGGTGAGTCACTGCGTGAGCTGCCTGAGAGCGAGCGGGCGCGAGGGAGATCCCCCCTCGGATGCGCGGGTCTTCGGAGGGTTTCTATGGTGACAAGATTTCCGATAAGTGTTCAAGTAACGAAGTAAACGTATTGAGTTTTCACTCGCATGATGAATATACAGTATGAAGACCGGGTGGGGGGGTTTAGTACAGCGGCGGGATGAGAAGAGTCGACTGTCCAGTGTTGTTGAACGAGGGGAGGGGGGGGGGTGTCGGGGGACGGGGTGCGCGAGGCCAGACGGTCATTTGCGGAGCCATCTGTTTTTTTTCTCTCCTCGATTGTCCAAAGATAATTTTACAATGCAAGTTTGCAACCCCCCACCCCCAAAAAACGAATAAATCCTAAATCAAGTTTGTCTTATTTCTCACAGTTTTCCCTAGTTGGGAATCACCCACCAAGGTGAGTTGTGCGTTTCCGTCCGAAACGTGCGTAATGCTCGGTAGCAGCTTGGCTAATTAGCCTGCTAGCTTGTTTGATTTGGCCCATAGGCATCAGTAGAGGAGAAGTTTAGCTTGTAGCATTGGATCATCCTTTTCATTGTCTTTCAACTAGCTGGAAGGAGGCTAATTGTGTGCTAAGGGCTACTTTTAATGGCGCATGTTGTTTGTGGGGAAACACTTCTTGTGTTGCGCAGCAGTAAAGCCGCTCTGCTTTATTGTTTCATTTTGTTTCCGTGTTTTAAAGTTAGATAAGACTGTGGCTGATAATGAAACACGGTAGATCCGCTGTAACTTTGTTTCAAGGTACTTTCTGCCCCCACTGGTCCATCCGTTCAATTCGATTTGGAAACACCTGCTCCGATCTCTCCCCCTCCCATCTCCCCCCCTCCAACTCAAACCGATTATTCTTTATTCTTTTTTTTCCCAAGCAGAGTTGAGATCCTGACCGAGCTCTCCTCTCCATTATGCTCTTCCAATCGGTTCACCCGCAACTACTTCTTTTCTTCCCCCTCCTCTCAGTATATGTAAATAGTTGAACCAAACATTTTCGTAAAAAAAACCCCAGTTCGTTCTGACTAAAGGGGTCTATGTAGTGGGAACTTGTATCAGTTAGAAATGTCCCCGCTGCTGTGAGCTCCGCCGCCGGGGTCTAACCTAAGATGGCAGCTTCACAGAGACCCGGAGGATGGCGGACTGAACACATGTTGGTCACTATTGTGGCTCCTGATCGGCCCTTTATTGTGGTTATTATCAGCTACTTTTCTATCTGTCTTGTCTTAGAAACTGCGCCTTTTTGAAGAGGGGGTTTCTAAATACACTAAAGTTGGCGGTGCGCTAAAGTTTTTTGGTTGCTGTAAACTGTGTCTGTTGTACGAAAAACGTCCTCCGTTACTTTACAACCTCTCATTTTAAGTCTTAAAACAGTCTTAAGTGTATATATGTACTGGTGAAAAGTGTTCGTCGACCTTTTTTCCCCCATTGGCACTGTTTGATTTTTGTTGATCTCTGATTCTATCATAAAGTTCATATAACTCCCCAGTCTGACCTTGGGATTCCTGCTTCAACCTGGTTATTTTCTGCTGTGGAAACTTAACCTAGTTTCTCTTTTAATTCTGTACCACGTTTCCTATATACTCCACGTTGCAGATCATGGTGCGTTTTAAACTGTTAAAAGATGGATGGGATAGCTGGTCAACACCATCCAAACTATTTAACTGTAGAGTCTATATCTTTACTGGGTACAAAGCTTTAGAAGTCGTCTTAAATTCGCCACCTCTGGGTAGATCTGAAATATCTCAGCGTTATAAACTAACTCCGTTGTCAACTTTGTGTTCCCCAGACAGTAGAGTGGAAACTAGGTTAAACTTTTTAAAAGCTTTGAAAGAGGACTGGCTGAAGAGGGGGAAACAAAGAGGAGGGGGGTGGAGAGAGAGAAAAGAGGAAAAAAATAACAGATGTGGCCATTTTGACCAGTTAAGACAGTCCAGTCCTATTGGGAGTAGCCAGAACACTAGGCCCCCTAGTTAACACTGCCATATTGTCCCTGCTGTGAAAATAAAGCATTGTTTCGCTCTCTCGTCTCCCCTATTTGGATAATTTGGATAGCAGTGCATTGTGGGTAGGTTAGATGTGTTCCACCAGACCTCCCCACCAGTTGCATGTCTCTGCCCGTGGATTCTAGGTAGGAAAAACGCTGTTTGTGTCAGAAGTCGATTATGGTTGAATGAGATGGCTAACTGGTGATAAAAAAAAAAGAAGAAAGGTAGATTGTAAAACTTGGTTCTAGATATTTCTACATGAGGAAGAGGGGGTTCTTATGTGGTTAATCTTGTTTTGCATCACTTTCAAACTATGTATTCATCCGAAGATTTTTAGGTCCATTCCATCACGTTGACTCATCCTAGACAAGGTGGAAATCTTACAGACACGTTTTCAACCAAGACTAAAGGGTTCCCTGGTTTGTGTGTCTAGTGTGGATCTGGTCTGTATTTAGTTTGATCTGTGTGTAGTCTGTGTGTAGACAGTCCGGTCTCTGTATATAGTCTTGTCTGTGTCTAGTCTGTATCTACCCTGGTCTGTGTATAGTCTAGTCTGTATATGGTCTGGTCTGCTTTGTATATAGCCTATGTCTGGTCTAGTCTGTATATAGTTTGGTCTGGGCTGTATATAGCCTGTATCTAGTCCAGTCTGTATATAGCCTTTATCTAGTCTAGTCTGTATATAGCCTGTATCTAGTCTGGTCTGTCACCTGCTCCCTGATGTGGATCTCTGGGCAGGAACCTCCCCCAGACAGACAGACAGGCAGCTCCTTCTTGGTGGTCTGGTACACAGTGTTTTACCTTCCTCCTGACCTGATTCTCCACATCCCTCTAATCCACCTCCCTTCCTGCCTGAGGCTGCGTCTCAATACTCTACCCTGCCATTCCTAATCTCCACGCTCCCATTTCTTCATGGTGAAACTGATTTGAATGGGCTCACCCTGTGTAAATTAGGCAGGATAACACACACACGCACACGAAGGGACGATGACAGACTGTTGATGCGCGGCCGTTACGTTCGATTCAACTGATTCAAGATTCGACTCAAAGGGAGATTCGCTGTTTGGCTTCAGAGATGATACAGAGTTTGAACCAACAGAATCAGGAATGCTGAAACTAGAAGACTCACCCATCTCTTTAACACAACAGCACAATGAAAGCTTCAAACCAGGTCATCAGTACCTGCCTGAAACTCATTGGTACAGATTTAAAAACAACCAGATAACATAGCGCCTAGACTTGTATCCACCTGTTTTAAACAGAGAGCCAAGACTGCACCGCTTATCTGTCTCTTCCCAGATCTCCTTTAAAGGCAGTCCAATAAAGGGTTAATGTTCTTGGAAACTACTTGAGTCCTACCGGTGTTGATACTGGATACTTACCATTGAGCCTCACTCACCGTGGCCGCCATGTTTGTTGTAGTTCTGTGGCTGAAGGTGGAGGTTGATTGGCTGCTGTTCTGTATAGGTGGTGTATTATCACAGGTGTGGATGTCCTTGGCCATCTTGGAAAGATTCCAGGGACACAGGAGAGTCTAGCAGGTTTGTTAAGGGTGTTGTCACCTGACACACGACCATACAGACTTTGTTTTGGTTTTTAATATAACATCTCCTATGATTTGTGTGATCTGTAGATTTCCACCTATCTACCATCTGCTTTCACACACGCATCCTGTGTGTGTGTAAGTGTGTGTTAGTGTGAGCGTTCTTCAAGCCCAGTGCAGTGTCAAGGTTCCTCCTAAACTATGGATCAACACCTATAATCCCCCCTTTGAGTCCTCCAACACCATCTTCAGCTCCGCTAATGCCCTTTCCTGTTCTCCTCCGCCTCCTTTCCTTTTCTCTCCCCTCCTCTATCATCACACCATGATGCTAGGCTGCAATAGCGGGGGTAACATCCCCCCTCTCACCTCCCCCCTGCAGGTCTCTCCTTCCCTCTCTTCCTCCCCCAGGAGCACAGTTCTTCGGGACACTGCTCCTCCAGCCTGACCTAAAGCAGCCCCCCCTGTCAGATGTATAAAAGGCGTGTGTGTGATAGGGGAAGGTTATTTGAGCGATGACTCTTCACCTTGGGAGCTGTCAATCTATTGATCCAATTAGTAGATACTTGATTGATAGGATTTTGGTGTTATTGGTTGGGTGGGGGGGGGGGGGGGGGGGAATTGTGCTTACAGGTGAGAGAGCTACTAATGCGTGCTTCTGATTGGTCAGTGGGCTGTAGCCCAGCTGTTCCGACCTGGTCACATGACCCAGGTGCTTTTCTTCGGGGGTGTTCTGTGGCAGGGCAGAGATAACAGACCTGGGTATGAAAGCAGGACGGTTGGATCAGGGGAGAGGGAGGGGGGGGGGAGAGGTGAGGGAAGGAGAGAGAGGAGAGTGAAAGGGGTGAGGGAAGGAGAGCGAGGGGTGAGGGAAGGAGAGAGAGGAGTGAAAGGGGTGAGGGAAGGAGAGCGAGGGGTGAGGGAAGGAGAAAGAGGGGGGTGAGGGAAGGAGAGCGAGGGGGTGAGGGAAGGAGAGAGAGGGGTGAGGGGGGGGAGAGAGAGAGAGGTAAGGAGAGAGATAGGGGTGAGGGAAGGAGAGAGAGAGGGGTGAGGGAAGGAGCGAGGGGGGGTGAGGGAAGGAGAGAGAGGAGTGAGGGAAGGAGAGAGAGGGGTGAGGGAAGGAGAGAGAGGGGGTGAGGGAAGGAGAGAGAGGGGGTGAGGGAAGGAGAGAGAGGGGGTGAGGGAAGGAGAAAGAGGGGGTGAGGGAAGGAGAGAGAGAGGGGTGAGGGGAGAGAGAGAGAGGGGTGAGGGAAGGAGAGAGAGGAGTGAGGGAAGGAGAGAGAGGGGGTGAGGAAAGGAGAGAGAGAGGGGTTAGGGAAGGAGAGAGAGAGGGGTGAGGGAAGGAGAGAGAGAGAGGGGTGAGGGAAGGAGAGAGAGAGAGGGGTGAGGGTCTTCATTCAGGCACCTCCCATGTTCTATGTTGAGTCCTCAGGAGGAGGAGGGGAGACACTAACATGATTCCACTTCCCTTTAGCCTCTGCTTTACTGTCCTCTACTTCCTGTGGCTGTCTACGTCTCTTGCCTCATCCCTTTATCTCTCCTCCTCACCTCTCACTCTCCCCCCCTCTCTCTCACTGTTTCTCTCTTCCTCCCTCGCCCTCTGCTCTTTCTCTCCTTCACAGCTTCTGTGTTCCTACCTCTTCTACTTCCTGTTGTCTCTCCCTCTCTTTCTCCTTTCCCCCTCTTGCAGGGTCAGACAGTCTTGACAGGAAGCACGCACTGCCCCTCCCTCCTTCCCTCCAGACACACACGCACGCACACTGCGTTTCCCAAGTGTCATAGCAACACGCATGACTGCACCCCCCGCTCTCTCTCTCTCTCTCTCTGTCCCCCCTCCTCCCCCCTCTCTGGTCTGCATCTAGCTGACCTGGACGCTTCTGGATAGCAGGGAGGGGGGAGCTGACTGACAGCTATGGGGCAGAGGGGAGCTGTTCCTGGGGGAGGGAGGGAGGGGGAGGTAGGTGTGTGTGTGTGTGTCCGCTCCTTCAGTCACAGTCCTGTCTGGTGGCAAGGCAAGGTGGCGCTGTTCACCAGCAGTCAAGGTCAAAGCTTCCAATGTGTAGATCACTGGCTCGCTCTCCCTGTCTCACACACACACACACCCCCCCGCACCTCCTCCCCCTCCCTCACCCCCCAGCCAGTAAGAGGCCCGGGCCAGTGATTCTGGAGATACCAGCCCTCCTGTGTTTGAAGCGCAGAGCAGATTGCATAAACAGAACTCCTTCCTGTTATTCACCCTCCTCCCCACCGCACAGGAAAAAAACCTGTCCATTAACAAAGCACCCGGGCGTAAAATAACCAGATTCCCTCTCCCTCCCCTCCTCCACCTCTCTTCCCCCCTCTCCCTCCCCTCCTCCTCCTCTCTTCCCCCCTCTCCCTCCCCTCCTCCTCCTCTCTTCCCCCCTCTCCCTCCCCTCCTCCACCTCTCTTCCCCCCTGTCCCTCCCCTCCTCCACCTCTCTTCCCCCCTCTCCCTCCCCTCCTCCTCCTCTCTTCCCCTCTCCCTCCCCTCCTAAACCTCTCTTCCTCCCCCTCCTCCCTCCCCCTCTCTTCCTCCCCTCTGAGCTCAAATCCCAGCCCAAACACCACCCCCCACCCCCCATCTCACACACACACACACACACACACACACACAGAGCAGTCACCTACTACAACACTACAGACACAGCTCACCTCTTCCGTCCCCCCCCCCCCCGTCCCCCCCCCCCCACACACACACACACACACACACACACACACACTCTCTCTGTCACACACCCCCTTCAGCAGAGCAGGGTGCGCTCCTGCAGCATGGCCAGAGGCAGCCAGGAGGTGTGTTATTACTGAGGTGTTTATTGTTAAGGAGGACGTCTGCTGATGAAAGACGGCAAGATGTTGACCTAGGGATGTTCCAAGCTAGGTGTGTGTGGGGTTGGGAGGGGGAAGGGGCAGGTGTGTGTGTGTGTGTGTGGGAGGGTGGGGGGGCAGTGTTTGTGTGGGAAGTGGTGGGCAGGTGTGTGTATGAGAGTGTGGGGGGGGGGTGGTTGTGTGTCACTAGCTCACCTCTTCTCTACCTCCCTCTCTCTCCACCTCTCCTCTCCACATCTCTTTTTCTCCACCTGTCTTCTCTCTCCACCTCTCTTCTCTATCTCCACCTCTCCTCTCCACATCTCTTTTTCTCCACCTGTCTTCTCTCTCCACCTCTCTTCTCTATCTCCACCTCTCCTCTCCACATCTCTTTTTCCCCACCTGTTTTCTCTCTCTCCATCTCTCTTGTGGTTCCTTTCCTCCTCTCTCTCGCTCATTTAATCGATCTCATTTCACATCTCAATCAAACCAGCACACACAAGTCAGGCTGTAAATACACACACGATAACTGGGACGTAGCCCTACTGACACACGCACAGACACATGCACACACACCCAGACACACACACACACACACAGGCACTGAGTCACAGCTGTCACTCCAGGGAGAATTAGGTGAACGGTCAACCTACCGGCTTAGACACCAAATCGCATCACAGGGATTCAAATTTGCAGCTTTTGGCTTCGCCGAGCCCCCTAGCGACCCCCCACCCCTCCTTAAGTCTGCACACACACGCAGTCACACACAGAGACACACACGCTCACACACACGCAGTCACACACAGTCGCACACGCTTACACACACACGCAGTCACACACAGAGACACACACGCTCACACACACACACAGTCACACACACAGACACACACGCTCACACACACAGACACACACAGAGACACACACGCTCACACACACGCAGACACACATGCTCACCCTCTGTGATGATCATATATGAACGACCTCATTCCTGCTCTCTCTCTCTCTCTCTCTCTCTCTCTCTCTCTCTCTCTCTCTGTCCCCCCTTCTCTTCTGTCTCTCTCCTCTCTTTCTCTCTCTCCCCTCTCTCTTTCTCCTTTCTTTCTCTCCTCTCTCCTTTCTCTTTGTCTATCTCTCTTTCACAGTGAGCTTGTGGTGTGGTGTCATGGGGAGGCTATGAGAGCCATGAGCACAGGAGCTAACTGCTGTACTGGGGAAGCAGAGTGTGTGTGTGTGTGTGTGTTGGGGGGGGGGGGGGGGTAATGGATGATGGATAGACCATGGGAGTGAACAGGAAGCTGGGGGCTCCTCTTCCTGCTCTGCTGGGAGCTGCCAGAGCCTGCAAGCCTGTCACCACCTCCACACTCAGTCACCTCCACACTAACCTCCGCACTCACCTCCACACTCACTCACCTCCACACTAACTTCCGCACTCACCTCCACACTCACTCACCTCCACACTAACCTCCACACTAATTCACCTCCACACTCACTCACCACCTCCACACTCACCTCCACACTCGCTCACTCCACACTCACCGACTCCACACACACTCACCTCCACACACACTCACCTCCACACTCACTCACTCCACACTAACCTCCACACTCACCTCCACACTAACCTCCGCACTCACCTCCACACTCACTCACCTCCACACTCACCTCCACACTCACTCACCACCTCCACACTCACTTACCTCCACACTCACTCACTCCACACACACTCACCTCCACACACACTCACCTCCACACTCACTCACCTCCACGCTCACTCACTCACTCCACACTCTCCATACACACTCACCTCCACACACACTCACCTCCACACTCACTCACTCCACACTCACCACCTCCACACACACTCACCTCCACACTCACCACCTCCTAACTCACTCACCTCCTTACCGCCTCCTCACTCAGCACCTCCACACTCACCCTGGGCTGGGGGAGCCTGCACTGCTGGATGTTGCTATGGTGGAGGGTGAAGGGGTTAGTCTGTGTGTGTGTGTGATCTGTACTATATGCACCAGAGTTGGCTTAGAGTAAACAGGAAGTCTGAGTTCATAGGCTCTGTAGTGGCTTTCTGCGGATGTGACATCACCACTTGACACACACACAAACACACACAGTAGTTTCTCTCTCATCTCCCCCCTGTTCTCAGTCTAAGCTCCTCCTTCTCTCTCTCTTTCATCTAGCTCTCTCCCCTCCTTCCCTCTGTTGACACGCGTGCAGCGTCTTGTTGTGTCTCTACTTCCTCTTCTGACGCCAGCCGGCAGCAGCGCTGGGCGCCTCCCCTTCACCTCCAGGGGGGGAGGAGAGGGGGAAGGGGGGAGAGACGGATGCACCCTCCCCCTTCCTGCCTTCACCGTGTTCAAACTCCTCTATCCTCCCCTCTGGGAGATGCTCGTTTACGGAGAGGTCAGATTATGATTTGACGCAGGTCTTCTCTCCTCTGGTCTCTCTCCTCTGGTCTCTCTCCTCTGGTCTCTCTCCTCTCCTACATTTACATTTATTCATTTAGCAGACGCTTTTATCCAAAGCGACTTACAGTAAGTGCAGGGACATTTTTCCCTGAGGCAAGTAGGGTGAAGTGCCTTGCCCAAGGACACAAAGTCCTATAGCCACAGCGGGGGCTCGATCTCACAACCTTCCGATCATGAGGCCAACGCCTTAACCATTGAGCCATCTGACCCCTGAGTCTCCTCAGGTCTCTCTCTCCCCTGGTCTATCTCCTCTGGTCTCTCCTCTCTGGTCTCTCTCCCCTGGTCTCTCCTCTCTGGTCTCTCTCCCCTGGTCTCTCTTCCCTGGTCTCTCTCCTCTGGTCTCTCCTCTCTGGTCTCTCCTCTCTAGTCTCTCCTCTCTGGTCTCTCTCCCCTGGTCTCTCTCCCCTGGGGTCTCATTTATAAAGGAGTGCGTAGAATTCTTACTAAAAGTGTGCGTACGCCCAAAAGCGTAAATTGGCGTACGCACACAAAAATTCAGATTTATAAAACCGTGCGTACGCACACCTGTAGGCAATGTTCGCTTTATAAATCACAGCTTAACCACAAGTGTGCGTACGTAAAGTATCATTGCACCCCGCCCTGAACACGCCCATTTTTAACCATAAATGGTCAATGCAAAGGACCTCATGAATGCTAATCTAGTATCATTATCATGCATGAACCTGGCCGGTGATTCTTTTTCACGGTGAATCAAGGCAAACAAAAAACAACACTAGTGCGACAGCGCCAAGTGGCAGAACCGGAGAAGAAGCGGTAACAACTGCAGAAGTAAATTCCATGTTTAAGTATCTTGCATGGCGATTAAACGAATTCTGATTCTGAAGTGTAATGAGTGTAGTGATTGCGCGAGAGCTTAACAACTGTATTTCCAGTTTTTGACATATGATGATATATGCACAGTATTAAAGAAATATATTTAGTTATACTTTGTGTTCTGTAGTTACATGCATTTCAGCCTCCTACACTGCGGTAAAAGGACAATCTGATTGTGAGACAGACAGCGCTGAATATTGATTACAAATTTGAGTTGCATTGTACAAGAGGTGTATGGAACAATTATCACGCAGTTCAAGCTCAAATAACACTGATGTATTTAATCTTCATTATAATCATAAATTGAGTCAATGTGTGTGAGAACAACAAAATGCATAAATATTACGAGTTATAGCTTCTCCGACTTTTACTTTTTGCAGTATGTGTCTCCAATTCCCACTGTCTCCAAAAAGTGCGTAGGTTTACGGGAGGGTCATAGTTTGCGTGGAGGACCGCACATTCTACCGCCAAGTTTGTTTTTTATAAATCACTGACTTTGCGTGAAAACTGGCGTACGCACATTTTCAGCCCCGTTTTGTGCGTACGCAAGCTTTATAAATGAGACCCCAGGTCTCTCTCCCCTGGTCTCTCTTCCCTGGTCTCTCCTGTGTGGAGGAGGACTCAGATCTCTACAGGAGGTGCTCAGATTGCTGCAGGGGGCTGCTGCTCAGGATCTGTGTGGCCGCTCTGCTTTTACAACAAGGCCTCTTATTATGCTAATGCTCCGCTTCAGATGAAGTTGCAGTTTGAGCAGGAAGTGGCGGGGGCCGGCGGAGAAAGGTCATTGGATGATGAGGGCCAACCTGCCAGGCAGCTAGAGGCCATGTGGAGAAGAGAGAAAAGAAGGGAGGGGGAGGGAGGGACATAGAGGGGGGAGGGGAATTCTCTAGTGGGGGAAGTTGGAAGGCATTGAAGTTTGAGGCTGTGCGCACCTCCCCCTCTCAAACACACACACACACAGTCGCGTGTTGAGTTGGGACATCCAATACCAGGGCAGGGTGTGCGCTGGGCTTATCACACACACCTCCATAAGTCCTTCTGCTCATCTGATTACACAGCTCAGGGCACGGGCAGGTTGAGGGCACGCACACACACGCAACAATAGACAAACACACACACACACACACATACAGAGAACCACTCTAGCAACAAGCCGCCTCACATTCTTTCATCTATCTGCCCGACAACAAACACTGCACAACTTGAGACCATCTGAACATAAGGGGCCGCTTCAGCACACAACACACACACACACACACACACACACATTGGCTTGCATTCTTCTCCTTTTTCCCCCCAAAACACACACTCACTCACACACACTCACACACTCACTCACTCACACACACACACACACACACACACACTCACACACACACACACAGGCCAGAGCAGGTGGCTCCTTCCTTGTAGCCTCACATCTGCTGGGCTGGGCTGGCAGCTGCTGCTGTTTAAACACAGAGCAGCTCCTGCTGCACTACTGGCTGCCTTTGTTCTCCTCGCTCCTCCAACACTCAATGAGTTTAGTGTAGTGTGTGTGTGTTGGGGGGGGGGGGGGGGGGGGTGTGTGTTTTGGGGGGGGGGTGGTGGTGTTGGAGAGAAGTCTTTTGTTTGAAAGCAAATGGAAACTAAGGTGGGATGAAGATGGGGGGGGGAGTGAGGAGGGTGGGGTGATGAAAAAGACTATGGTGGTGGGGTGGGGGGGGTGTTGTAACTGATTTAACTGCTAAACATGATGGGCCACTGGGCTGGTCGGGGGTTGGGCGATTACATATAGTTGACCACAGTTACGTAAGTTCCAACGCTAATACTGTTTCCCCCCTCTCTCCCCCCCCCCCCCCCCCCTCTCTGTCCCTCCCGCCCTGCAGGATTCGTAACCTGGCTGTCCCTGACACTGTGTTCTCCGAGAGAATTAGGGAAATATGGAGTGACATGCTGCAGATCAGCTAGCAGCTTAGCAGCTTTGAGGACATCCACCTCCGAGCTAGCAGATCCCCTGGAGCCTCCAGCCAGCCAGGCAGCATGGCTGACCCAGGGATGATGAGCCTGTTTGGGGACGACGCCAGCCTCTTCTCAGATGGCCTGGAGGGTCTGGGGGACTGTGGCTTCCCCCAGGGTGGCCAGGCTAACCCCATGGGCCAACAGATGCCCCTGGAGCACCAGGGATACGGCTCCCTCTCCTCCTCCTCCCTCCTCCTCCCCTCCCAGCCGGGCCAGGCCAGCGGACCAGGGCCTGGACCCGGCTCGGGACAGCCCAAGATGGGGCATCCATACGACCCCTTCTCCCCCTACGAGCAGCAAGGTGGAGGACCCCAGCAACAACAACAACAGCAACAGCAGCGCATGATGGCCAACGGCCCCCCCCTTAACGGCCTCGCCGCCGCCCAGTCCCGTTACCACGGCAACACGGCGGTCCCCCACGGTAACGCCAGCCAGGGCCTCCAACAGCACCAGGTGTACCCAGGGGCGCACGCCGATGGGCGCCAGCAGGCTTTCCCTGACGCGGGCGCGGTCTGGGGGGCCCCGCCCCGGGCTGTCCAGGTGCCCGAGCAAGGCCGGCCCCCCTTCCAGCAGCAGGGCGGGGCCAACCAGCAAGGCCACGCCCACCAGATGGGGGGCTACATGGGCCGGAGCGACTACGGAGGAATGCAGGGTCACGGCCAGACCCAGACCCCCCCCAGAGGGGTTAACATGTTCCCCCAGCAGGCCATGGCTCAGGAGCCCAGCCACTACATGGGCCATGTGGGCATGTCTGGGCCCCCGATGAGGGGCCCCATGCCCCAGCAGCAGTCTCAGCAGCAGTTCCTCCATCGTCAGACCCTCCAGGACCCCCTGGCCCAGCCCCGCTATCCCCAAAGCCCCTCCCGCCAGCCCCCTCAGCAGCAGCAGCAGCAGGTGCTGGCCGGACGGCCCCCCCACCAGAACATGGGCTTTGGCCTCCACAACCAGCCCCCGCAAGGGCCCCCCAGCACGGTGGGAGGCTCCGCCCAGTACTCCCCAGGCCCCGCCCACTACCCGCCACAGTACGCCAACATCAATCAGGGATTAAATGCCAACTCGGGCATGACCAGCAACCCTCCCATCAGCAGTGCCAGCGGGGCCATGGGCCAGGCTCAACGCTACCCCCCCCAACGCCGGCCCCGGGGCCGCCGGGCCCCCTCAGAGGTACCCTGGCCCCCCCCAGGTCCACCAGCAGTCGGTCCACCCCCACCCCGGTCAGATGACGGGTCAGCCTATGCACCCCCCCACCCAGTCCCAGTCCGGCCCCCAGCACCTGGCCCCCCCACCTCAAGGATCCTACAGCCCCTCCATGTCTCCCATGAGGGGGATGGTGAACCCAGCAGGCACCCCTCCTCCCCAGCAGGGCCGCCCCCCCAGTGCCGGCCTTGGCCCCGATGTCGGGGGCTACCCTGGGGTCCCCATCCAGTCTCCTAACTCCATGGTCCCCCCTCAGAGGACCCCCACCCCCTCAGGTGTGCCCCAGCCTCACCCCCAGCCTCACCCTCAGCCCCACCCCCAGCTGCACCCCCAGCACCCCGGACACCCTCACCAGCTCTACCCAGGCATGCCCCCCAGCCAGGCCCAGAGAGGGCCCCTTCCCCAGGCCAGACCCCCGGGGCCACCCCTGGCCCATGTGGAAGTCCCAGGAGCTCCAGTGGATCCGCGGCTGCTTCCTCCCCAGCAGCAGGGCTCCAGAGCTGGGCAGCAACTGCAGCCACCACCCCTGGCCTTCCAGCAGCTGCAGCAGGTGCACCCCGCCCAGGCCGCGCTGCAACCCTCCCAGAACCAAACACACCTGGCTGGACCCCCCCATCACCTCCAGAACCCCCCCCCCAACCAGTCACCCTGGGGTCCTCCTCATGTGTCGCCCCCCAGCCAGCAGAAAGTGCCTCACACTCAGGTGAGTCCGTCTGCTTTCATGTGGAATTGCGTGTGTTTTTTTGTGGGGGGGGGGTTGCTTTTCATTGTGTGTGGGGGGAAATAGGTATGTAAGAGACAGCAGTTATTTTGGAGACGACTCGTGAAGTGTGTGTGTGTGTGGGGGGGGGTGGAGGGTGTTGGGGTGTTTGCGTGTGTGTGTGGGGGGGGGGTGGGGGTGGAGGGTGTTGGGGTGTTTGCGTGGGAGGGTGGGGGTGGAGGGTGTTGGGGGTGTTTGTGTGTGTGTGTACATGTTTTCTCTGCTACATATCCTGGCCCTCCCCAAGACCCCGGCGCCACACTGCTAATCTCCTAACCCCCTTCCTCCTCCCCCTCTCCCCCTCCCTCTCTAAGGGGGATCCTCCCTTCCTGCTCTCTAAGCATCTCTCCACCCCCGCCTGCTTCCTTTCCGCCTGCTTGCTCCCCCTCTCTCTCTCTCTCTCTCTCTGTCTCTCTCTCTCTCTCCCTCCTAGATCCTCCTCTTCTACCTCTCATCTCAACACGTCTCTCTCTCCTCTCCTCTGCTCTCTCTCTCTTTCCTTCCTCATCATTTCTCTCCCACTTTTCTATGTGTCTCTCTCTTTCTGTGTGTGTCTTTCTCTCACTCTCTGTGTGTGTGTGTCTCTCTCTTTCTGTGTGTGTCTTTCTCTCACTCTCTGTGTGTGTGTGTGTGTGTCTCTCTCTCTCTCTCTCTCTCTCTCTCTCTCTCTCTCTGTGTCTCTCTCTCTGTGTCTCTCTCAGTGTGCCCCCCCCCCCCTCTCTCTCTGTGTCTCTCTCAGTGTGTCCGTCCCCCCCCCTCTCTCTGTGTCTCTCTCTGTGTTTGCCTAGTCTGTCTCGGAGGAGTCATGCGTGAGTTAATGGTGTACAGCAGGATGTGCCCTGTCGAGAGGGAGAGGGGGAGGGAGGGAGGGAGGGAGAGGGGGCGGAGGGAAGGGGAAGGGAGGGGAGGAGGGATTCAGAAGAGGGGGAAGTCAGTGGGGAGTGGAGGTTAGCAGCTCTCAATAGCTGCCTGTGTGTGTGTGTGTGTGTTTGCTATTCTATCTGTGTGTGTGTGTGTGTGTGTCTCTGTGTGTGTGTGTGTGTGCGCATCACGTGCCTCAGCCTCCATTAGCTTGTTTTGTGCTCAAAGCTTCTTTCTCTGCTGACCCATTCACAGACAATGGCCGCCCTGTGGCAGCAAACACAGATCCAGCACTTAGTGTCTCTGTCCTCTTTCTCATTCACACCATCGCTGCTCTCCTCTCCTATGCCCCCCCCTCCAACCCTCATCCTCTCCTCCCCACCAGCGTATCCCACCCCCACCCCACCCCCACCCCTCATCCCGCTTCTGTAGCAGAGTCCGATTAGGCAGTTTTGTGGTTGACATTTAAGATGTCAGAGTTAATTTGCCCAACGCCAGTGACCTAGATGTGGCGCACAGTGGAGCCACACGCATCGCTTGGGTGCGCTTGATTCCTGTGCGCTGGCCTGCCGGACGGACGGAGCTAGCCCCATTATCAGCCAGCCTGGCTCAGGAACCGTGCCTTGGGATGTAAGGCTGCTGTGATGGGCTGGAGAACTTCCTGTGCTGGATCTGATGTTGTTGTTGTTGTTGTTGTAGGAGGAGACCCTGCCGCCAAGCCACCTCTCCCTGTGAGACACACACACACACACACACACTCTCTTGCGGTGGCAGTGCCTGTCTGGGCAACTGCTCTAAGCCCTGTCTGCTCTCTAATGTGGCTGTGGACACACACCCACACACACTCTCTCTCACACACACACACAGCTGTATGTTCCTCAAAGCTCAAGGTCACTGCATGATGGAAAGCTGCTCTATGACCTTTGTTCTACATAACATCAGTCATTCTAGCGCTCTCTACATCCCTCCCCCTCTCTATCCCCCTCTATCCATCCCTCCCCCTCTCTATCCCCCTCTATCCATCCCTCCCCCTCTCTATCCCCCTCTATCCATCCCTCCCCCTCTCTATCCCCCTCTATCCATCCCTCCCCATCTCTATCCCCCTCTATCCATCCCTCCCTCTCTATCCCCCCTCTCTCTACATCCCTCTCTCTATTCCCCTCTCTCTCAATCCCCCTCTCTATCTCCCCTCTCTCCCTCTTTCCCTCTCTCTCTCTCTCTCCATCCCTCTCTCTCCACCCCCTGCTATCCATCCCTCCCTCCCTCTCACCTCTCTCTATCTCTCCCTCCCTCCATCCCTCCATATCTCTACCTATCCCTCCCTCTCTAACTACCTCTTTCCATCCACCTGTCTCAATTACTCTGACTCCATCCTTTCATCTCTCCATCAGACTCTCTCGATCTCTCTGTCCATCAGTGTGCCTCTTCATCACTGTTGATCTCCATAGTCATATCTATCTTTCTGATGAGAGACCAGGAGGGTGGACTGAGGGTTAGGGACCTGGGACTGCTGGGAGTAACCGTTAGGGGAGGTCTGACAGGAGAGACGCACTGGAGAGAGACACACTGGAGAGAGACACTGGGGAGAGAGAGACACACTGGGGAGAGAGAGACACACTGGGGAGAGACACTGGGGAAAGAGAGAGACACACTGGGGAGAGACACACTGGAGAGAGAGACACTGGGGAAAGAGAGAGACACACTGGAGAGAGACACTGGGGAAAGAGAGAGACACACTGGGGAGAGACACACTGGAGAGAGAGACACACACTGGGGAGAGACACACTGGAGAGAGAGAGAGACCCACTGGGGAGAGACACTGGGGAGAGACACACTGGAGAGAGACACACTGGAGAGAGAGAGAGAGAGAGACACACTGGGGAGAGACACACTGGAGAGAGACACACTGGAGAGAGACACTGGGGAGAGACACACTGGAGAGAGAGACTGGGGAGAGACACACTGGAGAGAGAGACTGGGGAGAGACACACTGGAGAGAGAGAGAGACACTGGAGAGAGAGGGAGAGACTGGGGATAGACACTGGGGAGAGAGAGAGAGACACTGGGGAGAGACACACTGGAGAGAGAGACTGGGGAGAGACACTGGGGAGAGAGACACACTGGGGAGAGACACACTGGAGAGAGGGAGAGACACATTGGAGAGAGAGAGAGACACACTGGAGAGAGAGGGAGAGACACTGGGGAGAGAGAGAGAGACACACTGGAGAGAGAGAGAGACACTCGGGAGAGACACTGGGGAGAGACACTGGAGAGAGGGAGACACACTGGAGAGAGAGGGAGAGAGACACTCGGGAGAGAGAGAGAGAGAGACACACTGGGGAGACACACTGGAGAGAGGGAGACACACAATGGAGAGAGAGGGAGAGACACTGGGGAGAGACACTGGAGAGAGAGAGAGAGAGAGACACTCGGGAGAGAGAGAGAGACACACTGGGGAGAGACACTCGGGAGAGAGAGACGCACTGGGGAGAGACACTGGAGAGAGAGAGAGAGACACTGGGGGAGAGACACTGGGGAGAGACACACTGGAGAGAGAGACTGGGGAGAGACACACTGGAGAGAGAGAGACACACACTGGAGAGAGAGGGAGAGACACTGGGGAGAGACACACTGGAGAGAGACACACTGGAGAGAGACATACTGGAGAGAGGGAGAGACACATTGGAGAGAGAGAGAGACACACACTGGAGAGAGAGGGAGAGACACTGGGGGACACACACTGGGGAGAGACACTGGGGAGAGACACACTGGGGAGAGACACACTGGAGAGAGAGACTGGGGCGAGACACACTGGAGAGAGAGAGACACACACACTGGAGAGAGGGAGAGACACATTGGAGAGAGAGAGAGACACACTGGAGAGAGAGACGCACTGGGGAGAGAGAGAGACACACACTGGGGAGAGACACTGGAGAGAGAGAGAGACACATTGGGGAGAGACACTCTGGAGAGAGAGAGACACTGGGGAGAGACACACTGGAGAGAGAGAGAGACACACTGGGGAGAGAGAGAGAGACACACTGGGGAGAGACACTGGAGAGAGAGAGAGACACATTGGGGAGAGACACTCTGGAGAGAGAGAGACACTGGGGAGAGACACTGGGGAGAGAGAGAGAGAGACACACTGGGGAGAGAGAGAGAGACACACTGGGGAGAGAGAGAGAGACACACTGGGGAGAGAGGGGTCTGTGAGGAGAGACCACAGTATGGCTCTGTCTGTCTGTGTGTGTGTGTGTGTGTGTCAGTGTGTGTGCGCGTGTGCGACAGACACACTCCAGCCTAACAGGAAGAGATGAGCTGATAGTTCTCTGGAGTGTTCTGAGCCCCGAGGCTACGGCTGTCATCTAGTTTAAAGACTGATGGATTGGTGTGTGTGTGTCTGCGTGTGTGTGACAGAGAGAGAGAGGGGGTGAGATCTCGTTCTCACCCTTTGACCCCTCCCCCTGCCCACCAGTACTCACTCACTAATCTGGAGCTGTGTTTCCTGGTTCACACTGGTGTTAGGATTTCAGATGCTTCTGCTGCGGGGATTAAGACTAGCCTGGGGTCCTACATTCTACCTTAGGGTCCTTCCCTAGTCTCTTGGGTCTTGCCTCCTAGCTTAGGGTCCTTTCCCAGTCTCACGTGTCCTGCATCCTAGCATAGGGTCCTTCCCCAGTCTCACGTGTCCTGCATCCTAGCTTAGGGTCCTTCCCCAGTCTCTTGGGTCTTGCCTCCTAGCTTAGGGTCCTTTCCCAGTCTCACGTGTCCTGCATCCTAGCATAGGGTCCTTCCCCAGTCTCACGTGTCCTGCATCCTAGCTTAGGGTCCTTCCCCAGTCTCTTGGGTCTTGCCTCCTAGCTTAGGGTCCTTCCCCAGTCTCTTGGGCCCTGCCTCCTGCCTCCTAGATTAGGGTCCTTCCCTAGTCTCTTGGGCCCTGCCTCCTGCCTCCTAGCTTAGGATCCTTCCCTAGTCTCTTGGGTTCTGCCTCCTGCCTCCTAGATTAGGGTCCTTCCTTGGGTCCTAGCTGGTGGAAGGTGTGTTAGATGTTGCTTGGTGGTTTAATCATCTCCTGTCCCTCACAGCACTCTGCATTCCCCTCTGATTTCCTCCATCAAGCAGCTCTCCTCATCATCCCCTCCCCTCCTCTCCTCCTGTTACCCCCTCCTCCCCAGTGTTTCACCTCATTCCCTCCCTCCTCCCCTTCCCTTCTCCTCTCCTCCCCTACCTCTCCTTCCCTCCTCCCCTTCCCTTCTCCTCCCCTCATCTCCTCCTCCCTGCTCCTTCTCACCTTTCCTTCTCCTCTTTCCTTCTTACTCCTCCTCCCTGCTCCTCCTCCTCTCCTCCCTCCTTCAGGGAGTGTTCAGCTGGAGGATGCAGATTACTCGTCACTCTGGTCCTTCAGAGCGATGGAACTCGACACTGGCCGGATCTTATTCTGCTCTGCTGCTGCTGTCACATTAGCCATGCAGAGAGTGTGTGTGTGTGTCTGTGTCTGTGTGCGTGCGTGTGTGTGTGTGAGAGAGAGAGGGAAACGGAGTGAGCGAGCATGTCAGAGTGTGAGGGAAGCTGTGTGTGTTAGGCAGCCTGTGTGTGTGTGTGTGTGGCAGTGCACGCGTGTGTGTGTGTGTGTCTGCTCTGGCCCATTGTCATTCATGTGATTGATTATCGGGGGAAGCTTGGCAAGAGGAGACATCTATCTGTTAAAGAGGCAGCAGCTCAGTCTCCCTCCCCCTCTCCCCCCCCTCCTACCTCTCCCCATCATCCCTCTCCCCCCCTCCTACCTCTCTCCCTCCCCCTCTCCCCCCCTCCTACCTCTCCCCCTCATCCCTCTCCCCCCTCCTACCTCTCTCCCTCCCTCTCATTCCCCTCCTCCCCCCCCTTTCTCTCTCTGTCTCCCTCCCCCTCATTCCCTCCTCCCCCTCATTCCCTCCCCCTCTCCCTCGCTCCTCTCACACCTCTCTTTGCTCTCCCTCACTCCTCTTTATTTATTTTCTCTCCCCCACACACACACACACACACACACACACACTATCCATGCATCTCATCTATACCCACAGCCCTCCTTTCGATTTTGTCCTCCCCCTCTCCTCTCTCCTCCCTCCCTCTCCCTTCTCTCCCCCCCCTCTCTCCTCTCCCCTCCCTTCCTCCCTCTCTCTCCTCCCACTGTGCTCTCCCTGCTGTCTGGGTTGGCCTGTGAAGCCATCCTCCATGACCTTGCTGTAGTTTGGCTGCACCCTGCACCCAATCTGTCTGAGACACACACACGCACACACACGACACACACACCACACACACTACACACACACACTAGGTCGTTTCCAGGAAATGAGCGTTCTACTGATGCATGTGATGTGGTTTCTACAGATACGTTGATTCTTCTGACTGAAGCCAGAGGGACAGAAATGACTCGTTCACACGGCTCATCTCTCTGTCCTGCCTGTCCCTCGTGGAAACACAACCCAGAGAGACGAGCTCTGCTTCTCTCCTCCTCATGCCTCTCTCCCTCCCACCCCCCTCTTACTTCGCCTCCCCCCTCCTCCTCTCTCTCTCTCTCTCTCTCTCTCTCTCTCTCTCTCTCTCTCTCCCCCCCCCCCTCCCTCCCTCCCTATCCTAGAAGGCTGGTGTTGCATATTGCAGTAAACATGCTGATGTCCATAAACACACACACACACACCACCAGCTCTTCCTCCTCCCAGTCCTTCTTCCCATCCCTCCCTCCCTCCCACCAGCCCCTCCCAGGGTGTTTTGAAGTATGGATATAATTTATTCGTGTCATAATGCCTGGGCCCCATCTGCTGCTGGGACTCTGGGCAGCTGGAAGCCCCAAACAGCTGCCAGCAGGCTTCCTGTCAGCCCTGCTCTACTGGGGATGGGGAGGGGAAGGGGGGGGAGGAGGAGTGAGGGGAGGAAGGGAAAGGAGGAGGAGAGGGTGATGGGGGTCGGGGGGGGGGGGGGGGGGGGGGTGATGGGAGGGATACAGACAGGTAAGGGAAGAGGTGTGTGGAAAGATCTGAAGCAGAGATCGAGGGAGTGTGGGGGTGGGGGGGAGGTGGAGGCAGTGGGGAAGTGACTAGTACAGATATTTGTCCACTGTCTTGATGCAATACGAATGTGATTTTTGGTATATTAACTAATTTATCTCTCTCCTCCATCTTCTTCTCCCTCCCTCCCTCCCCTCCCCCCCCCTGGCAGCATTCCCCCTCAGCCCCGGCAGGAGAGAGTCCGGGCTGTGACTGGACGCTCGGAGCCACGGGACCCAACAGCCAATCAGCCGGCCGACGACCAGCAGCCCCTCCCCCAGCCAGACGCCAAGCCAAAAAAGAAGAAGAAGAAGAAAGCCAAGGTGGGCGAGGGAGGGAGACCCCCCACCACCATGATGATGATGCCAGCTGATGGAGGGCTGGGCGGGGCAGGAAGTGACCCCTCCGGGGGGGATCTGGACCTCTCCACGGTGACGGGGGCCCTGGAGGAGTCGCCGGGAGAGAAGAAGAAGAAATCCAAGAAGAAACCAAAGGAGAAGTCGGAGGCTAAGGAGCCCAAGACACCCAAGGCTCCCAAGACCCCCAGGACCCCCAAAGAGCCCAAGGAGAAGAAGGCCAAGACAACCACGCCCAAGACCAAGACCCCAAGAAAGCACCCAGGTAGGCCTCCGCTCTGCTGGTACCCCTGGTAACACGTGAACACCTGAATCTAGTATCTCCTGAACACAGCTGGTATCACTATATAGATCCTGGTGTCTCCTGAACACAGTTGGTATCACTATATAGATCCTGGTTCCTCCTGAACACAGTTGGTATCACTATATAGATTCTGGTGTCTCCTGAACACAGCTGGTATCACTATATAGATCCTGGTGTCTCCTGAACACAGTTGGTATCACTATATAGATCCTGGTTCCTCCTGAACACAGCTGGTATCACTATATAGATCCTGGTGTCTCCTAAACACAGTTGGTATCACTATATAGATCCTGGTATCTCCTGAACACAGCTGGTATCACTACATAGATACTGGAGTCTCCTAAACACGGCTGGTATCACTATATAGATCCTGGTATCTCCTGAACACAGCTGGTATCACTACATAGATACTGGAGTCTCCTAAACACAGCTGGTATCACTATATAGATCCTGGTGTCTCCTGAACACAGCTGGTATCACTATATAGATCCTGGGTGTCTCCTAAACACAGCTGGTATCACTATATAGATCCTGGTGTCTCCTAAACACAGCTGGTATCACTATATAGATCCTGGTTCCTCCTGAACACAGTTGGTATCACTATATAGATCCTGGTATCTCCTGAACACAGCTGGTATCACTACATAGATACTGGAGTCTCCTAAACACGGCTGGTATCACTATATAGATCCTGGTGTCTCCTGAACACAGCTGGTATCACTATATAGATCCTGGTATCTCCTAAACACGGCTGGTATCACTATATAGATCCTGGTGTCTCTGAACACAGCTGGTATCACTATATAGATCCTGGTATCTCCTAAACACAGTTGGTATCACTATATAGATCCTGGTGTCTCCTGAACACAGCTGGTATCACTATATAGATCCTGGTATCTCCTAAACACAGTTGGTATCACTATATAGATCCTGGTGTCTCCTAAACACAGCTGGTATCACTATATAGATCCTGGTGTCTCCTAAACACAGCTGGTATCACTATATAGATCCTGATGATATCTGGTATCAGAAAGCCTCATACAAAATCTTCTCCAGTTAGCCTCATCACATGACCTGTTGCCGCACCCTCTCTTTTGTTACTTGTCCAATCAGAGCGCTCTGTGGCCGCTGAGATCACAACCCAGAGCGTTCTTGCAGAATCGAGTACATGCTAATTATGGGCCTTTTAAAGGGATAGGAGAGAGGAGAGTGTGTTAGGAGAGAGGAGAGGGGAGAGAGTGTTAGGAGAGAGGAGAGGGGGAGAGAGGAGAGTGTTAGGAGAGAGGAGAGTGTGTTAGGAGAGAGGAGAGGGGAGAGTGTGTTAGGAGAGAGGAGAGGGGAGAGGAGAGTGTGTTATGAGAGGAGAGAGTGTGTTAGGAGAGAGGAGAGGGGAGAGAGGAGAGTGTGTTAGGAGAGAGGAGAGTGTGTTAGGAGAGAGGAGAGGAGAGAGGAGAGTGTGTTACGAGAGAGGAGAGTGTGTTAGGAGAGAGGAGAGGGGAGAGGAGAGTGTGTTAGGAGAGAGGAGAGTGTGTTAGGAGAGAAGAGAGGGAGAGTGTGTTATGAGAGGAGAGAGTGTTAGGAGAGAGGAGAGGGGAGAGAGGAGAGTGTGTTAGGAGAGAGGAGAGAGGAGAGTGTGTTAGGAGAGAGGAGAGTGTGTTAGGAGAGAGGAGAGTGTGTTAGGAGAGAGGAGAGGAGAGTGTTAGGAGAGAGGAGAGTGTGTTAGGAGAGAGGAGAGTGTGTTAGAGAGGAGAGTGTTAGGGGAGAGGAGAGGAGAGTGTTAGGAGAGAGGAGGGAGAGTGTGTTAGGAGAGAGGAGAGTGTGTTAGAGAGGGAGGTTAGGGGAGAGGAGAGGAGAGTGTGTTAGGAGAGAGGAGAGTGAGGGAGAGCTGGGTTCTGTTGTGGAGGTGGTAACATGAGCTGCCTCAGGAATGTGTCAGCTAGTAGACTCCTCCCCCTCCTCCCCTCCCTCCCTCCCCCTCCCCTGCTCTGTCACTCCTCTCTCCCCCTGCAGATCCTTTCATCCTCAGGAAGAGGGAGGGCTCAGCCCCTGCATCTGTGCCCCAGCGCCGGGCAGGGGTCAGCGTAGGGGGGGGGGGGGGGGGGGGGGTGTTCACGAGGGCTGAGGGGGGAGGGGGGAGCATGTGTAGCTGGTTCCAGGGAGAGAATGTGTGTATGTTTCTGTTTGTTTGTGCTGGTGGTGTGTGTTTGAGAGAGAGAGTGTGTGTGTGGGGGGGAGGCTGGTAATCACAGGGCGCAAAATGGCGTCTAATGGTAATGAGGTTCATGCTGGTTGATTTAGCCTGTGTGTGTGCGCGTGTGTGTGTGTGTGGCCGGAAGGCCAGCTACAAACCTCTGCACACCAGCGCCAAACTGGCTCCAATCAGTGTGTGTATCTGCAGTCCTCCATTTTGTGGACAGGCCAATGGGTTAATTTAGCATAATAATGGTGGCAGACAGGCAGCCTATTCAGCTCTGCTCTGAAATGGTGGACAGGCAAACTGTTTAAGTCGGAAGCTTAAACAGTTGGAAGGTTCCGGAACTTTCTAAGTCTTCTGCCTTCATTAGAATGTTCCGGAACCTCCAGAGTCTTCTATCTGAATTAGAATGTTCCAGAACTTCCAAAGTCTTCTGCCTTCATTAGAATGTTCCAGAACTTCCAGAGTCTTCTATCTGAATTAGAATGTTCCAGAACTTCCAAAGTCTTCTGCCTTCATTAGAATGTTCCAGAACTTCCAGCGAGTCCTCTGCCTTCGTTAGAATGTTCCCGAACTTCCAGAGAGTCTTCTTCCTTCATTAGAATGTTCCAGAACTTCCAGAGAGTCTTCTTCCTTCATTAGAATATTCCAGAACTTCCAGAGAGTCTTCTGCCTTCATTAGAATGTTCCAGAACTTCCAGAGAGTCTTCTGCCTTCATTAGAATGTTCCAGAACTTCCAGAGAGTCTTTTGCCTTCATTAGAATGCCTCTACCTCTCTGTCTCTCTACCTACATCTCTCTCTCCCTCTCTGTCTCTCTCTCTCTCCCTCTCTCTCTCTCTCTCTCTCTCCCTCTACCTCTCTCTCTCTTTCTCTCCCTCTCTACTCTCTTCTCTCTCTCTCTCTCTCTCTCTCTCTCTCTCTCTCTCTCTCTCTCTCTCTCTCTCTCCCCCTCTCAGCCCTCCATTATCTGTCTCTCCACACTCTCCAGCTCCAGCCTGTCTCTCTCCCCTCCCCCCTCTCCTCTCTTTCTAACCCCTCACCCAGATGTGCATGCATGGATGATGTGGAGAACGTGTCCTCCATGTTGATGCCTTGACTGAACAGCTGTGGGTGTGTGTGTGTGTTTTTTTGTGTGTGTTTTGTGTGTGTGTGTGTGTGTGTGTGTGTGTGTGTGTGCGTCTGTTAGAGAGAGAGACAGAAAGCCTCTGTTTGAGTATACATGCCAGCAAGTGTGTGTGTGTCAAACAGACAGTGCATGTAAGACATACTGTGTGTGTGTGTGTGTGTGTGTGTGTGTGTGTGTCTGGTGGTGGTGGTGGTGGTGATAGAGCAGTCCCAGGCCCAGAGCCAGCCAGTGCTTGTGTGTGTGTGTGTCCCAGTGCGTGTGTTTGTGTGTCCCAGTGCTTGTGTGTGTGTGTGTGTCCCAGTGCGTGTGTGTGTCCCAGTGTGTGTGTGTCCCAGTGCTTGTGTGTGTGTGTGTCCCAGTGCGTGTGTGTGTGTGTGTGTCCCAGTGCTTGTGTGTGTGTGTGTGTGTCCCAGTGCGTGTGTGTGTCCAAGTGCTTGTGTGTGTGTGTGTGTCCCAGTGCGTGTGTGTGTCCCAGTGTGTGTGTGTCCCAGTGCTTGTGTGTGTGTGTGTCCCAGTGCGTGCGTGTGTGTGTGTGTCTCCCAGTGCTTGTGTGTGTGTGTGTGTCCCAGTGCGTGTGTGTGCCCCAGGTTCCTCCTCACCCGTCTCTAATGAGCATGCTTCCTCCCAGATACCTGGAGATAAGACCATTACAGACGTGCTCATCTGATTAAGCGATTGCTTGCAGATTTAGACCCTTTTAATCCAGTTTCCCTGCTCATTCTTTCTCTTCTTTTTTGTATCTCTCTCCCCTCCCCCCCTCATTCTCCTCCCTCCCTCCTCTTTCTCCCTCTCTCTCTCTCAGTGAGTTGGATATCTGGATCCCTCAGCCTTTCCATGCCGAGGTCCCTGCTGATTGGTGGGACAGTGAAGCCGACAAATCACTGCTCATCGGTGTTTTCAAACACGGTAAGCCCTCCCCTCTCCCCCGGCCGCTGAATGCAGGCTGATTGGTGTTCCCATGGTGACGGCGGAACACAGCTGGCTCAGTGAGGTGTCAGTAGAGTGATGGATGGAGCCTGAGCGAGCTGGGGGCCTGGCAGGATGTGTGTGTGTGTGTGTGTCGTGTGTGTGTGTGTGTCTGTGTGTGGGCGGGAGATGTCAGTGATGTTTGGTTCGGAAGTTTGTGTGAGGGAACGAAAGCTGTATTTGCGTGGTGTGTGAGAGTGTGTTTGTGAGGTTATAAACTGTGTTCAGGGTGCTAGTAAACTCTGTGTGAGTGAATGTGTGTGTGTTTTAAAGGTGTGTGTGTGTGGGGGGGGGGGGTTGTGATAACAGCCATAGCCAGCCCCTGGTCATCCAGGTTTTAACACCCAGACTAGCCCCCTCCATGGTGGCCACATCACCAGATGGTTCCTCATGTCCTCAGCATCAGGCTGTTTCCAGGCTGCTTCCAGGCTGCTTCCAGGCTGCTTCCAGCCTCTCAGCAGCCAGCAGCACCAAGCCTTTCAAAGTGCCAGTTGTATTGACGGTAATAAATATTAATATTAATTGAGGATAATTGTCATCGTTCTCAGTAATTGCCACCCTCTCTGATTCAATTATGGATGGAGCTCGCTCACACTCACAGAACACACACGCGCGCAGAACACACACGCGCGCAGAACACACACACAACACACACACACACACAGAAGCAGAACGCTCGCACACTAACTCAAACCCACATACAGTACAGCTCGTCCACAGTTAATCATAATCCTCATTCACTGGG